>JARNME010000029.1:15433552-15453224 GCA_030179655.1 Scaptomyza flava
TCCACAGCTTAAAAATTGTTCATATAAAGCCGATTGTAACGTAAACTTAATCAATATGAAATTGGATTGGTATTCTAATCGATAGTGTCATCGATATGTGCATTTTCAATTTGGAATTGAGAAGTGAAAAGAAGTCAATGTTGCAAAAATGCCTTAAATAATTTATAAACAATTATTCCGCGATACATGTTTCTCTTATTTAAGGTGCATCAGCTTTGAGAAAGATAAGAATAAACTGAAATTAATTTGATTATTACAATAAATATTAAAGTCTTCTTATCAATTTCAGACTTCCTAAGACTATAAAAATTTGTGCAGTCGGCAATATGCTGCAAGCCCAATAAAATTTATATGAATTTATAAAAATACTTCAATATATCTAAATTAAATTAAAATCACAGATTGATAAGATTCAGAATTGTTAATTTTATAATTATACTAATTATTTTTCACAGCTACAAACTTGCAACTTTATAGTAAAATTAAAACAAACGAAAAATATTTAATTGAAGGGGAAAGGGGGTAAAGGTGGAAGAGGGGAAGGGGTGAAGGGGGAAGAGGGAGTGTGAAGAGGTGGTGGGTGAAGAGGGGGTGGGTGAAGAGGGGGTGCGTGAAGAGGGGGGTGTGTGAAGAGGGGGTGGTGTGTGAAGAGGGGGTGGGTGACGAGGGGGGTGTGTGAGAGGGGGTGGGTGAAGAGGGGGTGGGTAAAGAGGGGGGTGGGTGATAGGGAGGGGGGGGGGGGGTAAAGAGGGGGGTGTGTGAAGAGGGGGAGGTGAAGAGGGTGAGAGGGGGAGGATGAAGAGGGGGGAGGATGAAGAGGGGGGAGGATGAAGAGGGGGGAGGATGAAGAGGGGGGAGGATGAAGAGGGGGGAGGATGAAGAGGGGAGTGGGTGAAGAGGGGGGAGGTGGTAAGAAACACGATCGATAACTGCACTTGTTAACTTATATTGGGCAAAGGCAATGGGCCGAGGCCTGGGTAAGGTATGACTTACAGCTTAAACCAGTTGGGAATTACAAGCCCAAACACAAGTAAATGTTTCGAAACAAACACATTACAGTCTTATTGAAGGAAAATAAAGAGCTTTACAAGCGCCTCACCAGACCTGAAGGTATGGGGAGGGGGGGAGGGTGGTTGGCGGATGGAGTGAGGGCAGGTGGTAAGAAATACTATCGATAACTATCGTTATACCGCTGCTTTTGATAACTTATGTTGGGCAGAGCAACTAGTGATGAATTCAGCCAATGGTCCGAGGCACTTTTCTGGGTTAGCTATCGGTTACAACATAAACCAGTTGGGAATTACAAGCATTTTTTTTTTGCATTTGGATATAGCTTACTTTTCAGCTTGTTCTAGCTAATTTCTTCCCAGAATCTAGCTTATGCGGGCGCTCAAAACCTGGCAGCACTGTACCGCATATTGATTTTTTTTTCTCCTTCGTGTAGGCAGGCAAGTTGTTGTTGTTGTTGTTTTTGCTATTATGGCTGACGATTGGTTTTTGTTGTTGTTTTTGTTGCAAATTTTGCACTCTCATTCAAATGTCAATCGAGTCACGCGCGTCTCCTTTTCTTGCGCCCCACCAAACGATGCAGAAGACAATATTAGCATGAAAACCCACTTCCCCACATACTACAACTTGTATCTTAGAAATTCAACTCTGGTGGGTGCATTTTTTTTCTCTCTTAATTGTTACGAAATGTGCAAAGATTTAATTTAAATGCATAGCTAAATTCATTTGGGATAATTCTTTCTAGCGAGTTCCGTAAATAAAGAATTTTTAGCTTAAAACTTTTGATGTTAAATTTGATCGATATTATTCAATGAAAATGTTTGAGTAACTTCATTAAACTTAGACCATAATAATTATTTTTATCAAAATAAACTTAAATATAATGATTATTAGTGAATTTTCTTGCTTTAAATAAAAGTCAACTGTGGTTTACGTCTTCTATGCTTAATTTCTGTCATTAAAGAAAGACAAAAATGTTTACGTAATTATTCCCTCCCTAACAGGGTTAAATGTTTTTTTTTTTTGTATATATTATTATATTAGAATTTTTTTCAAATCCAACATCTAACTTTAACAAAATGTCCAACGATTGAATAATAGAGTTTGTATTTTTTCAAATGTTTAAAAGTTATACTTGAGATACATATCTCTTACATTTTCTTGATCTTTTATGCCTATCTGTATCTACGACTTGTTTATTCTCCTTTTTCTTCTTATAAGCGAAAGATTCTCACTTTAGAACAGCCGAACTTCCATATAGCGAATATCAAGGGGAAAAAACATATTTGGAATATAGAATTGTTTTTTGATGGAACCAAATCGCAGTTTTCTAGAAATGAACAGAGAGGTAAATGTAATTTTATAGCTTTTTGTATTTAAAGCTGACCTTGACTCTATATCTGTTGTATCTTTTTGTGTGTTTATATCTTTTAATCTGTACGTTTATATTTCATTATCTTAGAGGTTATCTGTGTCTTTCAGCAGTTTTATCTTGATCATAATAATTATTTATATTTTCATATCTTTATTCTTACCTTTAGACGACAGCGGATTATTTATTATCGGTCTCTGTATCTCTATGCCTCTCGTTGCCTTGTCAAATTCCAAGCGACACTAAAAGGCAACTTCACACTTTCGCTTTGGCCATGTCAAAAATTAGCAACAATTTGCAGCCCTTTTGACAGCGTTTTTATTATGGCTCTAATGCTGGCGTGAACAGAAAAAAAGAGGAGATAAACGGGCGAGGCTAAAAATTGTTGCACATGTTGCACACAGATCGAAATTGTTGTTGTTGTCGTTGTTGCTACATATTAAATGCATTGCAGCTGCAGACAGCCAAACAAACAGCCACAAAACACCAAACTGAATCACACTTTCACTTTTCTATGCTAATTTTCGAAAACCAAAAAAACGAGCTAAAGAAAAGCAAAACATAAAAATAAATGCAACTTTTATAAGGCGCATTTTGTGTGTTTTTTTTTTTCTCGAAATAGTCCTTTTATGGTTTTGTAGTTTGTTGGCGTTTTTTTTTTTTGTAAGGTGCATTGACTTTAGCCGATTTATGAATTACCATATAATTTTTATGTCTGCCACTTTCGAAAAATCCGCCTTTGGAATTTTCATTTCATTATTATTTCTTTTTTTATAGTTGTTTGCCGCTTTTTGTTGTTGTTGTTGCGGTTTCTTAAGTTTTTAGTCACGTTAGGGCCGCTTGATTAATTTGTTTTTAATTTTAATGCCGCCTTTGGAGTATCCAATCATAATATTTGTTTTCGCCTCAAAAATTGCTCCAAGCGCCGGCATTCTTAGCTCTTTTTTGTTAGATGTTGTTGAGAACTTCACAAAAAAAGAGGAGAAAGAAAGTATTCAAACTGCACACGAACAA
The DNA here is from genome assembly GCA_030179655.1 of Scaptomyza flava. Classification (NCBI taxonomy): domain Eukaryota; kingdom Metazoa; phylum Arthropoda; class Insecta; order Diptera; family Drosophilidae; genus Scaptomyza; species Scaptomyza flava. The sequence continues at coordinate 15,436,947 of JARNME010000029.1, forward strand.
TGATTTATTGTAAAATTGCGACTTATGTTTATTAAACGGCAGCCATGAATCTAAAAAAAAACCATCAAATGAATTATTTCTTAGGGAGGCGGAGCGGTTTTGTATTTTAGGAAATAGCTGCGAGTCTTTTTTATGATATATCGACGTCTATTCGGTATGAATTAATAATATTTTCACACAACACGCACAACAGCTTTAAATGCTTAATTATGTTCTGAGAACATGATTTTAAGAGTTAATTTGTTGCATGATTGTTTTGCTTATTTTTTTCGTTATTAGCATATTTATAGATATGAATTATGTTAGGCAATTATCATATCATCTTCATAATTATAAGCTTTGTAATTTATTTTTAATATTTGTTTGTTTTTTTTTTTACTTTTTTGTTCTTTAAAAGACTTTGAATAATACTTCCAATCCTTTGTCATTTTACAAAAATATTTTATTTGCTGAAAATGAAGGTAAATATATATATAAACCATAATAAATCAATTTTGCGCCGACAGCTTGCAAGAAATAATTGTAGATTTTAAAAGTTTTTTTTTTCCTTCAAGAGATCAGCGACCAGCGAAGACGTTAGGCTACCGTTCGAAGCGGTAGTCAATTTCATAAAGTTTTTCAAACTGCGAACAAAACTTGCTCATCAAAAACTCATTGGCAGCAACACTTCCTCGTTGAGGAAGCGGCACACAAACCAGACATGGGCGTCAACTCGACCAAAACTCAACCAACTCAGGCAGCCCATAAGTTGAGCAGGCAAAACAATCAATGTGTATGTACGTATGTATGTGTGTGTGTGTAACTAAAACTAACCAAGCGACCGATCTCTGACCATTTGCCTGTCTGACGGCAGCCACCTGCAAACAATTTCCCATACAAAAGAAAAAAACTCGTGAAAAACGCCGCAAATCGACAACTGACAGTCTATGGCTGGTACCAATTTGCCGTCGATTCGCGACTCACGCCAGGCTAGGTGTGCTGTGGCGCGGTGAGGTGGAGGGCACCTACCAGATTGAGCGGCAAACCGGGAAGGCGTCCATAGACCTTTTGTGAAAGTGAAAATTTTGCCAGCAAACTCTGTGTGTGTGTTTGAGTGTGTGTGTGAATGCGCAACTGCAACTGCAACAACGGCAAATTCAAGTGAAACAGCAGCAGCGACTGCCTTCTTTGTTTCCCCCTTTCCTGCTGCTTTCAACGATTTGAATACCCTTACATAATGATAAAACCTTGAAAGGTGTGGGAGGATAAAAAAGGATAATTTTCCTCATAAGAACCATAAAAATATATCAAACAAGTAAAAAGTTTTTAGCTTAGAACAAACATAAACCAAAACTTATTTTTCTACTAAAATACTTTCCAGGTTTAAAATCAGCTTCAAAGTCTTTGGAGGAACAACAGATTGAACCTAGGTTCTAAGCATTTGTTTTGCTTCCTTTTGAATATTTAAACCATAAACGCCATTAAGTTACAAAGAGCATTTCGTTGTCGTCTTGGTTAAAGTAAACTTTTGCGAAAAGTGCAACTTTGATAATTGACTTGGAGCGCGTGAATAATAATAACAAACAACGGGCAGTTAGGAAATCGCGTTTCATTAACATGGCACAAGAAAATTTCAAATAAAAAATGGTAAATGGAAACAAAACAAAAAAAACAAAAACCAAACAAAATTGTAAGCGCCAAAAAGGTAAAATTTGAAAAAATAAATAAATGAATATAAAAGTTAACAGCGCTGCCTGACATGTGACGTGCAGTTTGGCGGCAGGCTACTTTGGCAACGTTTTTTTTTTTCTTTTTTTTTTGGCTATTTAACATTGCGTATACGTATTGTGGCTGGGGCGGAGAGTAGGCGCTTGAGTCGGAGGCTTATCTGTTGGCCAATTGACATTACCGGTTGGCGAGCTTTGGAGTTTTTTTTTTTTGGGAAAGTGCAACGAATCAGAAAGACAGACTTACAATTTTTACTTATTTGGCCAAGGCGACAACAGCATAATTTACAGTTAACTCTTCATCATACTATGCTGATGAAAAAATAAACAGGCTCAGCAGAAAAGCTCAGCAAAAATCAACAACGCTGCACGCAAATGCGAATCCCAAAGCGTTGGCTTTTCCTATTTAGTCGTTTTTTTTGTTTTTTTGTTGTGTGCTTGTTTTTTTTGTTCATTTGGCGTGTCTTATGATTTATTTGACATGACAGTCAAATGAACAGAGATTTATTTTTCAATGCTGCATTTTTAATGATTTTCTGTTCAGTTCGCGAGCCATTTCAAATTATACTAACCAAAAGCAACCCAGACAGACAGACAGCAGATTGAGACACAGACAGAGAGAAAGAGAGAGAGAGAGAAAACACGCAATTGCCGCCCAGTTCCTACATATAAATATATACACCCAGTATTCAATAGCCAGCTCAATGTTGCATGTGGTTTATGTATCTAGTATATGCATAGTTGTGGTGTGTTATGTGGTCATATGTGGGCTGCAATAGTGTAGCTCCAATTTGTGCACCTGCTGGCAAAAAGCAGAAATCAATTATAAATCGCTCGAGCAATTTCAAATCAAAATGCAACCAGACAGACACAGATGCAAGCGCAACTAAGTTTGCTCCACGCTTGGCACTATGCAACTAACAGATACCCTGTAAGCAATGTTTGATGAGAAATATTAATAGAGAAGCAAAGAAACAAAAGTTATTCAAACTTATTCAAATTGTTTCCTTAGTATGATAATAACGATTTTTAGATACAAACATTGGTCAAACGATCTAAAAAATACTAGCATTAAGGTGTCAAAAATATTTAGTTGCATTATACATATATTATTTTATTCAACTTCTTGTTTAACTAAACAAACACCTTTAAATATTGTTTCTAGCTAAATTTCCTTAAGGCATACCCTGAACCCTTTTTTTTACTTAACTTCAACTTTGCAGAGCAATAAAACTGGCACACAACTATTGGATACTTACTTATTTGATAACATTTGAAGTGACCCTATTGCAAGCGCTATAATGAATTCAATTTACCCAATTTGTGGAAAGGGAATTGAATATTAATTTCACTTTTGGCTGCACTTGACCCACTCTCTTTTTAACTTGAGGCGAATTGCAAGTGCGTCGCGAATTTGCAAAGAAAAAATAAAATAAAATACTAAGCCTAGTATCAAAAGGAAGAAGAGATTTAAGATAAATCATATAATAAAAAGAACGCAGCGGGATATATTTTGCTCAGCCGAAAACAGGATGACTAAACTCAACGCCTCTGTGCCACAAACAGCGAACAGCAAACAGAACCAGACTTTCAACTGAAGATTCAGATCCGGACTTTAATTCTTGTTGAGCCTATAGAGACTGAGAGGCTGAGTCACGGATAACTTTAAAAATTGAAAGCCACCATAAAAGTTGCACACAAAACAACACTAAGAAGTCAAGGCAATAAATGACAAAAGCTGTTAAACTAAAAATTGTATTTAACAACTTTAGCGATATGAAAATGCAAAGTAAAAGTCTGGAACTCGGTTTTTTTTTTTTTGTTTGCGGTTTATCAACAGCAAATTTTGGGATGGCTATTTAATTGAAATTTTATTGCGTTTTCAATCTGGGAAAGTGACAAACAGCAACAACAACAACAACAACATTAAGACCCACTTGCCTGATGCCATTACCAATCCATAGTTGGATTACCTTCTGATTGTATATGTATATTTTTACATAAGCACAAAGTGCAAAATGTGGCAACCAACACAAGCTGCTGCATTTGAATACAATTAGCAGTTATGATTTTCACTTTTTGTTTCGTTTTATGTTGCCAGCAATTTACCATTGTTGCAACAATGCTCAAAATAGTCATGGGTGCAATGGCCAAAATGGACACGTGTGTCTCTCCATCTCCATCTCTGTCTGGGATGATTGCCTGGGATGCCGGTTGGATATGGCTTGGGCATGGTAATTTCATAAAAGCAACAATAATAGCAACTGCAGCAGCAGCAACTCAACTCCGAATCATTTTCGATTGCAAAACGCCAAACAACAACAACAACAGCAACATGCAGCACATGTTGTATAAAAAAAGGGCAAGTATCCAAATTGAATGCCCAAAATGATTGTTATGCCAGTTGCAACAACCAAACGCCAAAGGTGACCAATTGCCCAAAAGCAATACCCAAAAAAAAAAAAATCAAAAATTAAATGCATTTGCGTGATTTGATATGTGAGTTTTTGAATGATGTGTTATTGTCTGGCCAAGACGGAGGGCGGGGGACTACATAAAGACAGTGATTGTGAAAAAAAAAAAATGTGTAAAGATTGAGCAACCAAATGATCCTTGCATCGCACAAGCCAAAATCCACCAATAACAGCTCAAAACAAATGCTTCGAAATATTTTATGAAATTTCTAAATTAATGGTAGCTTAAGAGTAATAAATACATTTAAAGGGTTTGTGTTCACTGATTTACAACAAATAAGTAAAAATTCACATTTTTTTTTGTTTCTTATTTGTTTGAACATTTATAATTAACTACCTTTTTAATGTTTATGTTGACCTTATAAGTTTAAGATATGTTTAATTCTTTATTAAACGTATATTAAATTCAGAAATAATATACTTAATTGTCGATCACTGAACAATGAGAATCCGGCTGCGTTTCCCAGGCAAGTGTATAATACAGTCCAACTTCCATATTACGAACTTCCATTTAACAAATTTCCCTAAAGCGCATATTTCTTTATTACGAATTTATTTTTTTAGGACGTAGCTCATACGCTCATGCGTTTTCTATTCCCTGTAACGAATTTTATCGTTCTTGTTTCATTTTATGTGCGAATTACGTTGAGAATGCGAAAACAAAAACATAGCACATTTTTGCATTTTGTTCTCGTGCTATGTTTTGCTTATTCTCTCATCTTCGCTGCACAGTTTTTTTTTACGTAGATGTTATTGTTGGAATTACTCCGTTATTTTCTATAGGCACCAAAACAAGGAATAATGGATTGTGATTAACTGTTTTAATAATAGTTGTACACATTGTAGAAGAGTAAAAAATTGCGCGATTCTTAAGTGTGAAGTTTCTATCATAATTTCTGTTTGACGAAGTTTTTTCTTGTCCCTTTAAGATTCGTTATATGTAAGTTCCACTGTAACAATTAAATTAAATTCGATTTTTGGTCATTCATGTTAAAATTTTATGACCAAACATTCACTTGGGCATTGGTAAAAAACTTTCGACTTCCATAACTTCCTCAAAAGTGACCCGATTTTCAAAAGCAATATCTTAAAAGTCATGGTTTGGCTTCTAGAATAAAACTGCATTTAAGAAATTACATTTAAATAAAATTCGATTTTTGGTCATATTCATGTTAAAATTTTATGACCAAAAATTGACTTGGGCATTGGTAAAATCTTTCGACTTCCATAACTTCCTCAAAACTGACCCGATTTTCAAAAGCAATAGCTTAAAAGTCATGGTTTGGCTTCTAGAATAAAACTGCTTTAAGAAAAGTTACATTCGATTTTTGGTCATATTCATGTTGAAATTTTATGACCAAATATTGACTTGGGCATTGGTAAAAATCTTTCGACTTCCATAACTTCGTCAAAACTGACCCGATTTTCAAAAGCAATAGCTTAAAAGTCATGGTTTGGCTTCTGGAATAAAACTGCATTTAAGAAATTACATTTAAATAAAATTCGATTTTTGGTCATATTCATGTTAAAATTTTATGACCAAAATTGACTTGGGCATTGGTAAAATCTTTCGACTTCCGTAACTTCCTCAAAAGTGACCCGATTTTCAAAAGCAATAGCTTAAAAGTCATGGTTTGGCTTCTAGAACAAAACTGCATTTAAGAAATTACAGTTAAATAAAATTCGATTTTTGGTCATATTCATGTTAAAATTTTATGACCAAAAATTGACTTGGGCATTGGTAAAAATCTTTCGACTTCCGTAACTTCCTCAAAAGTGACCCGATTTTCAAAAGCAATAGCTTAAAAGTCATGGTTTGGCTTCTAGAACAAAACTGCATTTAAGAAATTACAGTTAAATAAAATTCGATTTTTGGTCATATTCATGTTAAAATTTTATGACCAAAAATTGACTTGGGCATTGGTAAAAATCTTTCGACTTCCATAACTTCCTCAAAAGTGACCCGATTTTCAAAAGCAATAGCTTAAAAGTCATGGTTTGGCTTCTAGAACAAAACTACATTTAAGAAATTACATTTAAATAAAATTCGATTTTTGGTCATATTCATGTTGAAATTTTATGACCAAATATTGACTTGGGCATTGGTAAAAATCTTTCGACTTCCATAACTTCCTCAAAAGTGACCCGATTTTCAAAAGCAATAGCTTAAAAGTCATGGTTTGGCTTCTAGAACAAAACTGCATTTAAGAAATTACAGTTAAATAAAATTCGATTTTTGGTCATATTCATGTTAAAATTTTATGACCAAAAATTGACTTGGGCATTGGTAAAAATCTTTCGACTTCCATAACTTCCTCAAAAGTGACCCGATTTTCAAAAGCAATAGCTTAAAAGTCATGGTTTGGCTTCTAGAACAAAACTGCATTTAAGAAATTACATTTAAATAAAATTCGATTTTGGTCATATTCATGTTGAAATTTTATGACCAAACATTCACTTGGGCATTGGTAAAATCTTTCGACTTCCATAACTTCCTCAAAAGTGACCCGATTTTCAAAAGCAATAGCTTAAAAGTCATGGTTTGGCTTCTAGAATAAAAATTTTATAGACAAAAATTGACTTGGGCATTGGTTAAAATCTTTCGACTTCCATAACTTCTTCAAAACTGACCCGATTTGCAAAAGCAATAGCTTAAAAGTCATGGTTTGGCTTCTAGAATAAAACTGCATTTAAGAAATTACATTTAAATAAAATTCGATTTTTGGTCATATTCATGTTAAAATTTTATGACCAAATATTGACTTGGGCATTGGTAAAATCTTTCGACTTCCATAACTTCCTCAAAAGTGACCCGATTTTCAAAAGCAATAGCTTAAAAGTCATGGTTTGGCTTCTAGAATAAAACTGCATTTAAGAAATTACATTTAAATAAAATTCGATTTTTGGTCATATTCATGTTAAATTTTATGACCAAATATTGACTTGGGCATTGGTAAAAAACTTTCGACTTCCATAACTTCCTCAAAACTGACCCGATTTTCAAAAGCAATAGCTTAAAAGTCATGGTTTGGCTTCTAGAATAAAACTGCGTTTAAGAAATTACATAAATTCGATTTTTGGTCATATTCATGTTGAAATTTTATGACCAATATTGACTGGGCATTGGTAAAATCTTTCGACTTCCATAACTTCCTCAAAACTGACCCGATTTTCAAAAGCATAGTTAAAAGTCATGGTTTGGCTTCTAGAATAAAACTGCATTTAAGAAATTACAGTTAAATAAAATTCGATTTTTGGTCATATTCATGTTAAAATTTTATGACCAAATATTGACTTGGGCATTGGTAAAAATCTTTCGACTTCCATAACTTCCTCAAAACTGACCCGATTTTCAAAAGCAATAGCTTAAAAGTCATGGTTTGGCTTCTAGAATAAAACTGCATTTAAGAAATTACAGTTAAATAAAATTCGATTTTTGGTCATATTCATGTTAAAATTTTATGACCAAAATTGACTTGGGCATTGGTAAAAATCTTTCGACTTCCATAACTTCCTCAAAAGTGACCCGATTTTCAAAAGCAATAGCTTAAAAGTCATGGTTTGGCTTCTAGAATAAAACTGCATTTAAGAAATTACATTTAAATAAAATTCGATTTTTGGTCATATTCATGTTAAAATTTTATGACCAAATATTGACTTGGGCATTGGTAAAAATCTTTCGACTTCCATAACTTCGTCAAAACTGACCCGATTTTCAAAAGCAATAGCTTAAAAGTCATGGTTTGGCTTCTAGAATAAAACTGCATTTAAGAAATTACATTTAAATGAAATTCGATTTTTGGTCATATTCATGTTAAAATTTTATGACCAAAAATTGACTTGGGCCTTGGTAAAAATCTTTCGACTTCCATAACTTCCTCAAAAGTGACCCGATTTTCAAAAGCAATAGCTTAAAAGTCATGGTTTGGCTTCTAGAATAAAACTGCATTTAAGAAATTACAGTTAAATAAAATTAGATTTTTGGTCATATTCATGTTGAAATTTTATGACCAAATATTGACTTGGGCATTGGTAAAAATCTTTCGACTTCCATAACTTCGTCAAAAGTGACCCGATTTTCAAAAGCAATAGCTTAAAAGTCATGGTTTGGCTTCTAGAATAAAACTGCATTTAAGAAATTACATTTAAATAAAATTCGATTTTTGGTCATATTCATGTTAAAATTTTATGACCAAATATTGACTTGGGCATTGGTAAAAATCTTTCGACTTCCATAACTTCCTCAAAACTGACCCGATTTTCAAAAGCAATAGCTTAAAAGTCATGGTTTGGCTTCTAGAAAAAAACTGCATTTAAGAAATTACATGAAATTCGATTTTTGGTCATATTCATGTTGAAATTTTATGACCAAATATTGACTTGGGCATTGGTAAAAATCTTTCGACTTCCATAACTTCGTCAAAACTGACCCGATTTTCAAAAGCAATAGCTTAAAAGTCATGGTTTGGCTTCTAGAATAAAACTGCATTTAAGAAATTACATTTAATAAAATTCGATTTTGGTCATATTCATGTTAAAATTTTATGACCAAATATTGACTTGGGCATTGGTAAAAACTTTCGACTTCCATAACTTCCTCAAAACTGACCCGATTTTCAAAAGCAATAGCTTAAAAGTCATGGTTTGGCTTCTAGAATAAAACTGCATTGAAGAAATTACATTTAAATAAAATTCGATTTTGGTCATTATCATGTTGAAATTTTATGACCAAAATTGACTTGGGCATTGGTAAAAATCTTTCGACTTCCATAACTTCCTCAAAAGTGACCCGATTTTCAAAAGCAATAGCTTAAAAGTCATGGTTTGGCTTCTAGAATAAAACTGCATTTAAGAAATTACAGTTAAATAAAATTAGATTTTTGGTCATATTCATGTTAAAATTTTATGACCAAAAATTGACTTGGGCATTGGTAAAAATCTTTCGACTTCCATAACTTCCTCAAAAGTGACCCGATTTTCAAAAGCAATAGCTTAAAAGTCATGGTTTGGCTTCTAGAATAAAACTGCATTTAAGAAATTACATTTAAATAAAATTCGATTTTTGGTCATATTCATGTTAAAATTTTATGACCAAATATTGACTTGGGCATTGGTAAAAACTTTCGACTTCCATAACTTCCTCAAAACTGACCCGATTTTCAAAAGCATAGCTTAAAAGTCATGGTTTGGCTTCTAGAATAAAACTGCATTTAAGAAATTACATTTAAATAAAATTCGATTTTTGGTCATATTCATGTTGAAATTTTATGACCAAAAATTGACTTGGGCATTCGTAAAATCTTTCGACTTCCATAACTTCCTCAAAAGTGACCCGATTTTCAAAAGCAATAGCTTAAAAGTCATGGTTTGGCTTCTAGAATAAAACTGCATTTAAGAAATTACAGTTAAATAAAATTAGATTTTGGTCATATTCATGTTAAATTTTATGACCAAAATTGACTGGGCATTGGTAAAAATCTTTCGACTTCCATAACTTCCTCAAAGTGACCCGATTTTCAAAAGCAATAGCTTAAAAGTCATGGTTTGGCTTCTAGAATAAAACTGCATTTAAGAAATTACATTTAAATAAAATTCGATTTTTGGTCATATTCATGTTAAAATTTTATGACCAAATATTGACTTGGGCATTGGTAAAAATCTTTCGACTTCCATAACTTCCTCAAAAGTGACCCGATTTTCAAAAGCAATAGCTTAAAAGTCATGGTTTGGCTTCTAGAATAAAACTGCATTTAAGAAATTACATTTAAATGAAATTCGATTTTTTGGGCATTGGTAAAAATCTTTCGACTTCCATAACTTCGTCAAAACTGACCCGATTTTCAAAAGCAATAGCTTAAAAGTCATGGTTTGGCTTCTAGAATAAAACTGCATTTAAGAAATTACATTTAAATAAATTCGATTTTGGTCATATTCATGTTAAAATTTTATGACCAAATATTGACTTGGGCATTGGTAAAAATCTTTCGACTTCCATAACTTCCTCAAAAGTGACCCGATTTTCAAAAGCAATAGCTTAAAAGTCATGGTTTGGCTTCTAGAATAAAACTGCATTAAGAAATTACATTTAATAAAATTCGATTTTTGGTCATATTCATGTTGAAATTTTATGACCAAATATTGACTTGGGCATTGGTAAAAATCTTTCGACTTCCATAACTTCGTCAAAACTGACCCGATTTTCAAAAGCAATAGCTTAAAAGTCATGGTTGGCTTCTAGAATAAAACTGCATTAAGAAATTACATTTAAATAAAATTCGATTTTTGGTCATATTCATGTTGAAATTTTATGACCAAATATTGACTTGGGCATTGGTAAAAAACTTTCGACTTCCATAACTTCCTCAAAACTGACCCGATTTTCAAAAGCAATAGCTTAAAAGTCATGGTTTGGCTTCTAGAATAAAACTGCATTTAAGAAATTACAGTTAAATAAAATTCGATTTTTGGTCATATTCATGTTAAAATTTTATGACCAAATATTGACTTGGGCATTGGTAAAAATCTTTCGACTTCCATAACTTCCTCAAAAGTGACCCGATTTTCAAAAGCAATAGCTTAAAAGTCATGGTTTGGCTTCTAGAATAAAACTGCATTTAAGAAATTACATTTAAATAAAATTCGATTTTTGGTCATATTCATGTTAAAATTTTATGACCAAATATTGACTTGGGCATTGGTAAAAATCTTTCGACTTCCATAACTTCGTCAAAACTGACCCGATTTTCAAAAGCAATAGCTTAAAAGTCATGGTTTGGCTTCTAGAATAAAACTGCATTTAAGAAATTACATTTAAATAAAATTCGATTTTTGGTCATATTCATGTTAAAATTTTATGACCAAATATTGACTTGGGCATTGGTAAAAATCTTTCGACTTCCATAACTTCCTCAAAACTGACCCGATTTTCAAAAGCAATAGCTTAAAAGTCATGGTTTGGCTTCTAGAATAAAAACTGCATTTAAGAAATTACATTTAAATAAATTCGATTTTTGGTCATATTCATGTTAAAATTTTATGACCAATATTGACTTGGGCATTGGTAAAAATCTTCGACTTCCATAACTTCCTCAAAAGTGACCCGATTTTCAAAAGCAATAGCTTAAAAGTCATGGTTTGGCTTCTAGAATAAAACTGCATTTAAGAAATTACATTTAATAAAATTCGATTTTTGGTCATATCATGTTGAAATTTTATGACCAAATATTGACTTGGGCATTGGTAAAAATCTTCGACTTCCATAACTTCCTCAAAACTGACCCGATTTTCAAAAGCAATAGCTTAAAAGTCATGGTTTGGCTTCTAGATAAAACTGCATTAAGAAATTACATTTAAATAAAATTCGATTTTTGGTCATATTCATGTTAAAATTTTATGACCAAAATTGACTTGGGCATTGGTAAAATCTTTCGACTTCCATAACTTCCTCAAAAGTGACCCGATTTTCAAAAGCAATAGCTTAAAAGTCATGGTTTGGCTTCTAGAATAAAACTGCATTTAAGAAATTACATTTAAATAAAATTCGATTTTTGGTCATATTCATGTTGAAATTTTATGACCAAATATTGACTTGGGCATTGGTAAAAATCTTTCGACTTCCATAACTTCCTCAAAAGTGACCCGATTTTCAAAAGCAATAGCTAAAAGTCATGGTTTGGCTTCTAGAATAAAACTGCATTTAAGAAATTACAGTTAAATGAAATTCGATTTTTGGTCATATTCATGTTGAAATTTTATGACCAAATATTGACTTGGGCATTGGTAAAATCTTTCGACTTCCATAACTTCCTCAAAACTGACCCGATTTTCAAAAGCAATAGCTTAAAAGTCATGGTTTGGCTTCTAGAATAAAACTGCATTTAAGAAATTACATTTAAATGAAATTCGATTTTTGGTCATATTCATGTTAAAATTTTATGACCAAATATTGACTTGGGCATTGGTAAAAATCTTTCGACTTCCATAACTTCCTCAAAAGTGACCCGATTTTCAAAAGCAATAGCTTAAAAGTCATGGTTTGGCTTCTAGAATAAAACTGCATTTAAGAAATTACATTTAAATGAAATTCGATTTTTGGTCATATTCATGTTAAAATTTTATGACCAAATATTGACTTGGGCATTGGTAAAAATCTTTCGACTTCCATAACTTCGTCAAAACTGACCCGATTTTCAAAAGCAATAGCTTAAAAGTCATGGTTTGGCTTCTAGAATAAAACTGCATTTAAGAAATTACATTTAAATGAAATTCGATTTTTGGTCATATTCATGTTAAAATTTTATGACCAAATATTGACTTGGGCATTGGTAAAAATCTTTCGACTTCCATAACTTCGTCAAAACTGACCCGATTTTCAAAAGCAATAGCTTAAAAGTCATGGTTGGCTTCTAGAATAAAACTGCATTTAAGAAATTACATTTAAATAAAATTCGATTTTTGGTCATATTCATGTTAAAATTTTATGACCAAATATTGACTGGGCATTGGTAAAAATCTTTCGACTTCCATAACTTCCTCAAAAGTGACCCGATTTTCAAAAGCAATAGCTTAAAAGTCATGGTTTGGCTTCTAGAATAAAACTGCATTTAAGAAATTACATTTAAATAAAATTCGATTTTTGGTCATATTCATGTTGAAATTTATGACCAATATTGACTTGGGCATTGGTAAAAATCTTTCGACTTCCATAACTTCGTCAAAACTGACCGATTTTCAAAAGCAATAGCTAAAAGTCATGGTTTGGCTTCTAGAATAAAACTGCATTTAAGAAATTACATTTAAATAAAATTCGATTTTTGGTCATATTCATGTTGAAATTTTATGACCAAATATTGACTTGGGCATTGGTAAAAATCTTTCGACTTCCATAACTTCGTCAAAACTGACCCGATTTTCAAAAGCAATAGCTTAAAAGTCATGGTTTGGCTTCTAGAATAAAACTGCATTTAAGAAATTACATTTAAATAAAATTCGATTTTTGGTCATATTCATGTTAAAATTTTATGACCAAATATTGACTTGGGCATTGGTAAAAATCTTTCGACTTCCATAACTTGGTCAAAACTGACCCGATTTTCAAAAGCAATAGCTTAAAAGTCATGGTTTGGCTTCTAGAACAAAACTGCATTTAAGAAATTACAGTTAAATAAAATTCGATTTTTGGTCATATTCATGTTAAAATTTTATGACCAAAAATTGACTTGGGCATTGGTAAAAATCTTTCGACTTCCATAACTTCCTCAAAAGTGACCCGATTTTCAAAAGCAATAGCTTAAAAGTCATGGTTTGGCTTCTAGAATAAAACTGCATTTAAGAAATTACATTTAAATAAAATTCGATTTTTGGTCATATTCATGTTGAAATTTTATGACCAATATTGACTTGGGCATTGGTAAAAATCTTTCGACTTCCATAACTTCGTCAAAACTGACCCGATTTTCAAAAGCAATAGCTTAAAAGTCATGGTTTGGCTTCTAGAATAAAACTGCATTTAAGAAATTACATTTAAATGAAATTCGATTTTTGGTCATATTCATGTTAAAATTTTATGACCAAATATGACTTGGGCATTGGTAAAAATCTTTCGACTTCCATAACTTCCTCAAAAGTGACCCGATTTTCAAAAGCAATAGCTTAAAAGTCATGGTTTGGCTTCTAGAATAAAAACTGCATTTAAGAAATTACATTTAAATAAAATTCGATTTTTGGTCATATTCATGTTGAAATTTTATGACCAAATATTGACTTGGGCATTGGTAAAAATCTTTCGACTTCCATAACTTCGTCAAAAGTGACCCGATTTTCAAAAGCAATAGCTTAAAAGTCATGGGTTGGCTTCTAGAATAAAACTGCATTTAAGAAATTACATTTAAATAAAATTCGATTTTTGGTCATATTCATGTTGAAATTTTATGACCAAAATATTGACTTGGGCATTGGTAAAAATCTTTCGACTTCCATAACTTCCTCAAAAGTGACCCGATTTTCAAAAGCAATAGCTTAAAAGTCATGGTTTGGCTTCTAGAATAAAACTGCATTTAAGAAATTACATTTAAATAAAATTCGATTTTTGGTCATATTCATGTTGAAATTTTATGACCAAATATTGACTTGGGCATTGGTAAAAATCTTTCGACTTCCATAACTTCGTCAAAACTGACCCGATTTTCAAAAGCAATAGCTTAAAAGTCATGGTTTGGCTTCAAGAATAAAACTGCATTTAAGAAATTACATTTAAATAAAATTCGATTTTTGGTCATATTCATGTTAAAATTTTATGACCAAATATTGACTTGGGCATTGGTAAAAATCTTTCGACTTCCATAACTTCGTCAAAATGACCCGATTTTCAAAAGCAATAGCTTAAAAGTCATGGTTTGGCTTCTAGAATAAAACTGCATTTAAGAAATTACATTAAATAAAATTCGATTTTTGGTCATATTCATGTTAAAATTTTATGACCAAAAATTGACTTGGGCATTGGTAAAAAACTTTCGACTTCCATAACTTCCTCAAAACTGACCCGATTTTCAAAAGCAATAGCTTAAAAGTCATGGTTTGGCTTCTAGAATAAAACTGCATTTAAGAAATTACATTTAAATAAAATTCGATTTTTGGTCACATTCATGTTAAAATTTTATGACCAAATATTGACTTGGGCATTGGTAAAAATCTTTCGACTTCCATAACTTCGTCAAAAGTGACCCGATTTTCAAAAGCAATAGCTTAAAAGTCATGGTTTGGCTTCTAGAATAAAACTGCATTTAAGAAATTACATTTAAATGAAATTCGATTTTTGGTCATATTCATGTTAAAATTTTATGACCAAAAATTGACTTGGGCATTGGTAAAAATCTTTCGACTCCATAACTTCCTCAAAAGTGACCCGATTTTCAAAAGCAATAGCTTAAAAGTCATGGTTTGGCTTCTAGAATAAAACTGCATTTAAGAAATTACATTTAAATAAAATTCGATTTTTGGTCATATTCATGTTAAAATTTTATGACCAAATATTGACTTGGGCATTGGTAAAAAATCTTTCGACTTCCATAACTTCGTCAAAACTGACCCGATTTTCAAAAGCAATAGCTTAAAAGTCATGGTTTGGCTTCTAGAATAAAACTGCATTAAGAAATTACATTTAAATAAAATTCGATTTTGGTCATATTCATGTTGAAATTTTATGACCAAATATTGACTTGGGCATTGGTAAAATCTTTCGACTTCCATAACTTCCTCAAAAGTGACCCGATTTTCAAAAGCAATAGCTTAAAAAACATGGTTTGGCTTCTAGAATAAAACTGCATTTAAGAAATTACATTTAAATAAAATGCGATTTTTGGTCATATTCATGTTAAAATTTTTGACCAAATATTGACTTGGGCATTGGTAAAAATCTTTCGACTTCCATAACTTCCTCAAAAGTGACCCGATTTTCAAAAGCAATAGCTTAAAAGTCATGGTTGGCTTCTAGAATAAAACTGCATTTAAGAAATTACATTTAAATAAAATTCGATTTTTGGTCATATTCATGTTGAAATTTTATGACCAAATATTGACTTGGGCATTGGTAAAAATCTTTCGACTTCCATAACTTCGTCAAAACTGACCCGATTTTCAAAAGCAATAGCTTAAAAGTCATGGTTTGGCTTCTAGAATAAAACTGCATTTAAGAAATTACATTTAAATAAATTCGATTTTTGGTCAATTCATGTTGAAATTTTGTGACCAAATATGACTTGGGCATTGGTAAAAATCTTTCGACTTCCATAACTGTCAAACTCCATCCAAAACTGACCCGATTTTCAAAAGCAATAGCTTAAAAGTCATGGTTTGGCTTCTAGAATAAAACTGCATTTAAGAAATTACATTTAAATAAAATTCGATTTTTGGTCATATTCATGTTAAAATTTTATGACCAAATATTGACTTGGGCATTGGTAAAAATCTTTCGACTTCCATAACTTCGTCAAAACTGACCCGATTTTCAAAAGCAATAGCTTAAAAGTCATGGTTTGGCTTCTAGAACAAAACTGCATTTAAGAAATTACAGTTAAATAAAATTCGATTTTTGGTCATAT
>JARNME010000029.1:15456575-15699316 GCA_030179655.1 Scaptomyza flava
CGATTTTCAAAAGCAATAGCTTAAAAGTCATGGTTTGGCTTCTAGAATAAAACTGCATTTAAGAAATTACATTTAAATAAAATTCGATTTTTGGTCATATTCATGTTAAAATTTTATGACCAAATATTGACTTGGGCATTGGTAAAAATCTTTCGACTTCCATAACTTCCTCAAAAGTGACCCGATTTTCAAAAGCAATAGCTTAAAAGTCATGGTTTGGCTTCTAGAATAAAACTGCATTTAAGAAATTACATTTAAATAAAATTCGATTTTTGGTCATATTCATGTTAAAATTTTATGACCAAATATTGACTTGGGCATTGGTAAAAATCTTTCGACTTCCATAACTTCCTCAAAAGTGACCCGATTTTCAAAAGCAATAGCTTAAAAGTCATGGTTTGGCTTCTAGAATAAAACTGCATTTAAGAAATTACATTTAAATAAAATTCGATTTTTGGTCATATTCATGTTAAAATTTTATGACCAAATATTGACTTGGGCATTGGTAAAAATCTTTCGACTTCCATAACTTCCTCAAAAGTGACCCGATTTTCAAAAGCAATAGCTTAAAAGTCATGGTTTGGCTTCTAGAATAAAACTGCATTTAAGAAATTACATTTAAATAAAATTCGATTTTTGGTCATATTCATGTTGAAATTTTATGACCAAATATTGACTTGGGCATTGGTAAAAATCTTTCGACTTCCATAACTTCGTCAAAACTGACCCGATTTTCAAAAGCAATAGCTTAAAAGTCATGGTTTGGCTTCTAGAATAAAACTGCATTTAAGAAATTACATTTAAATAAAATTCGATTTTTGGTCATATTCATGTTAAAATTTTATGACCAAATATTGACTTGGGCATTGGTAAAAATCTTTCGACTTCCATAACTTCCTCAAAAGTGACCCGATTTTCAAAAGCAATAGCTTAAAAGTCATGGTTTGGCTTCTAGAATAAAACTGCATTTAAGAAATTACATTTAAATAAAATTCGATTTTTGGTCATATTCATGTTAAAATTTTATGACCAAATATTGACTTGGGCATTGGTAAAAATCTTTCGACTTCCATAACTTCCTCAAAAGTGACCCGATTTTCAAAAGCAATAGCTTAAAAGTCATGGTTTGGCTTCTAGAATAAAACTGCATTTAAGAAATTACATTTAAATAAAATTCGATTTTTGGTCATATTCATGTTAAAATTTTATGACCAAATATTGACTTGGGCATTGGTAAAAAACTTTCGACTTCCATAACTTCCTCAAAAGTGACCCGATTTTCAAAAGCAATAGCTTAAAAGTCATGGTTTGGCTTCTAGAATAAAACTGCATTTAAGAAATTACATTTAAATAAAATTCGATTTTTGGTCATATTCATGTTAAAATTTTATGACCAAATATTGACTTGGGCATTGGTAAAAATCTTTCGACTTCCATAACTTCCTCAAAAGTGACCCGATTTTCAAAAGCAATAGCTTAAAAGTCATGGTTTGGCTTCTAGAATAAAACTGCATTTAAGAAATTACATTTAAATAAAATTCGATTTTTGGTCATATTCATGTTAAAATTTTATGACCAAATATTGACTTGGGCATTGGTAAAAATCTTTCGACTTCCATAACTTCGTCAAAAGTGACCCGATTTTCAAAAGCAATAGCTTAAAAGTCATGGTTTGGCTTCTAGAATAAAACTGCATTTAAGAAATTACATTTAAATAAAATTCGATTTTTGGTCATATTCATGTTAAAATTTTATGACCAAATATTGACTTGGGCATTGGTAAAAATCTTTCGACTTCCATAACTTCCTCAAAAGTGACCCGATTTTCAAAAGCAATAGCTTAAAAGTCATGGTTTGGCTTCTAGAATAAAACTGCATTTAAGAAATTACATTTAAATAAAATTCGATTTTTGGTCATATTCATGTTAAAATTTTATGACCAAATATTGACTTGGGCATTGGTAAAAATCTTTCGACTTCCATAACTTCCTCAAAAGTGACCCGATTTTCAAAAGCAATAGCTTAAAAGTCATGGTTTGGCTTCTAGAATAAAACTGCATTTAAGAAATTACATTTAAATAAAATTCGATTTTTGGTCATATTCATGTTAAAATTTTATGACCAAATATTGACTTGGGCATTGGTAAAAATCTTTCGACTTCCATAACTTCCTCAAAAGTGACCCGATTTTCAAAAGCAATAGCTTAAAAGTCATGGTTTGGCTTCTAGAATAAAACTGCATTTAAGAAATTACATTTAAATAAAATTCGATTTTTGGTCATATTCATGTTAAAATTTTATGACCAAATATTGACTTGGGCATTGGTAAAAATCTTTCGACTTCCATAACTTCCTCAAAAGTGACCCGATTTTCAAAAGCAATAGCTTAAAAGTCATGGTTTGGCTTCTAGAATAAAACTGCATTTAAGAAATTACATTTAAATAAAATTCGATTTTTGGTCATATTCATGTTAAAATTTTATGACCAAATATTGACTTGGGCATTGGTAAAAATCTTTCGACTTCCATAACTTCCTCAAAAGTGACCCGATTTTCAAAAGCAATAGCTTAAAAGTCATGGTTTGGCTTCTAGAATAAAACTGCATTTAAGAAATTACATTTAAATAAAATTCGATTTTTGGTCATATTCATGTTAAAATTTTATGACCAAATATTGACTTGGGCATTGGTAAAAATCTTTCGACTTCCATAACTTCCTCAAAACTGACCCGATTTTCAAAAGCAATAGCTTAAAAGTCATGGTTTGGCTTCTAGAATAAAACTGCATTTAAGAAATTACATTTAAATAAAATTCGATTTTTGGTCATATTCATGTTAAAATTTTATGACCAAATATTGACTTGGGCATTGGTAAAAATCTTTCGACTTCCATAACTTCCTCAAAAGTGACCCGATTTTCAAAAGCAATAGCTTAAAAGTCATGGTTTGGCTTCTAGAATAAAACTGCATTTAAGAAATTACATTTAAATAAAATTCGATTTTTGGTCATATTCATGTTAAAATTTTATGACCAAATATTGACTTGGGCATTGGTAAAAATCTTTCGACTTCCATAACTTCCTCAAAAGTGACCCGATTTTCAAAAGCAATAGCTTAAAAGTCATGGTTTGGCTTCTAGAATAAAACTGCATTTAAGAAATTACATTTAAATAAAATTCGATTTTTGGTCATATTCATGTTGAAATTTTATGACCAAATATTGACTTGGGCATTGGTAAAAATCTTTCGACTTCCATAACTTCCTCAAAAGTGACCCGATTTTCAAAAGCAATAGCTTAAAAGTCATGGTTTGGGTTCTAGAATAAAACTGCATTTAAGAAATTACATTTAAATAAAATTCGATTTTTGGTCATATTCATGTTAAAATTTTATGACCAAATATTGACTTGGGCATTGGTAAAAATCTTTCGACTTCCATAACTTCGTCAAAAGTGACCCGATTTTCAAAAGCAATAGCTTAAAAGTCATGGTTTGGCTTCTAGAATAAAACTGCATTTAAGAAATTACATTTAAATGAAATTCGATTTTTGGTCATATTCATGTTAAAATTTTATGACCAAATATTGACTTGGGCATTGGTAAAAATCTTTCGACTTCCATAACTTCCTCAAAACTGACCCGATTTTCAAAAGCAATAGCTTAAAAGTCATGGTTTGGTTTCTAGAATAAAAAAAGCTGCATTTAAATAATACATAATATATCGCCTTAATGCCTAAGGCCAGAGACCATGCTTATTTTTAATTGTTTTTATAGCTATAATTCAATGCAATAAAATCTTAAAATAGCATATGTAAATTTAAAGTATTTATCTACCTTTTCTCAGAGTTTATTGGTAGAGGGAATTAAACTCTTGTATGAATATTGCTGAACATTGATGATGAACAAAAAGTGGATAAGTGGCATTTTAAAGATATAACTTATCAAGGGCAAGCAATCAACTAAGAGTTGATAGTCTCAGGAACATATGAAACTTAAGGCCTTAACTGACAATGCTTTTCTGACTAAAAGCGAGTTTGCTGTCTCTAGATCACGTGTGGCATACAGTATGGGGAGTAACAATTAATCCAGAAACTGCAAACTCTGCAAACTAAAGCTCTTTTCTCGCTAGTGACTAAAGTTTAGTAACACAAACATGTTTCCTTATGAAAAAATGAATATTAAAACAAATTTTACAAGAATTTAAACCAATAGTTCATTTATTCATTCAAATTAAGCTTAATGCTCTTTACTTTCTCGAATAATTAGTGATTTTGAAGTGTTTTGTTTCCTATCGTAATAGCTTAAAACGCACACATGAAATGACATAAACGCAACACAAATTGTTGTATCACATAATTTGAAGTGATTGAAGATTGTTTTTAACCAAACAACACTTTGGCTTTTTATCCCTCTGCCAACAAAAACAACAACAGAGGCGGCCATCAAGCGGCGTCAAGCGACAAGACGTCAACTTGACCCAAACACCTCACTTAAAAACGTTTTACAAATTACGACTTAATCGCGTGCTGTTTGAACCCTACAACAACAACAGCAACTACAATGAAAACAAAAACAAGACAGAATAAGTTGCGACGTCAGCTTCAAGTTCAAAGTAAGCCACAGCGAAAAACAAACTTGGAAACTGTCTACGGCTGTCTGGAGTCATTGAAATTCTTTCCAGTCTACACTCTTTCAATCTTTTAGTCTTTCAGTCAGTCAGTCTGTCAGTCTTTGCTGTCTTTGCTTGTCTTGTAGCTGAACAACAATGGCAAATGTTTTACTTATTTTGTATTTTTCTTTTCTAGACTTAATTAACACGAAGTTGTAAATAAGTAGAAACAAAAATAACTACGACTTACGGAGCTGATTTGTCAAATGTAAACGCCAGCATTGACCTTGTCCAAATGGATCAACAGCGACTTTGAAGACATTGCAGCAAAACACGATTCAATTCTTAATTATTCTAATTGTTTTGCAGTTAACAGCTTTACAAGCTGGACTTGGACTTCATTTTTACATATAACAAACATTGGCATTGATTGATGAATTGAAATTTTTTCGTTTATTTAGTTTGTTCGTTTTGTTGTGCCAGAAACCTCAACGTCATGGTCAAACGTCACAAAGCAAGCAAAGGCAAAGTGAAAATACATAAAACAGCGATTATAGAATCCGTGACCATTTCACTTGTCCAGTTTTCGAGCCAACATTTGAAAAAAAAAATACGATTCAATTTCACACATCAACAACAACAAAAGAGCACCACATGAATATGAATACTTTGTACAAATAATGATTGAATGAAATGCATAGAGCTTCTGCTTGAGTTTTTTTTCCCCCCTCAGGCGACAGGTCGAATGAAGAAGACGTGCGAATTGAATTGAACGAATGAATGACGGAATGAGGTGGCACATTCAAAGTTAAGGCGTGCTGTAGTAGAAGACGAAGACAACGGGAGCGGATATGAACAGTGTCACAAATCATTCAAATAGTCTATCGGTACTCGAAATAAAAAAGTTTAAGCTGATTGAATGACTGATTGGTGCTGCAGTTCAAAGAAAATTTACCTTGTGGCAGGTTGATTGATGTATTGCTGATCATTATATACATTATCATATTATACACAATTAGTCGTTTTTTAAAACATTCATGATATACTTTTTCGATATTTATTAAGTAAATGTAAATTCTGTTCTAAAATATAATAGAGTTATATCTTTTTTGAAAGCTAAACTCATTCCTAAAGTCAATACATGCAGCTGATATAATTTTTGTTACACAAAATAATTGTTTGTAACCCACTGTAACTCACTTGAAACTAGTGAAGTAGTTATGAGTAACAGTAGCTGGCTAACCATTTGCCTTTTGGGGGCTGTCATACGCCAAAAAGTAAATAAAATGCCGACACCGCCGACACAACGGCAAAGAAAAAAGATTTTGGCAGTGCCTAGCAGCAGCAGCTATAATTTAATCCAAAATTGTAATGGTTGATGGCAAAAATATGCTGCTACAAATGTGAGGAGTCGCATCACAATGGTACTGCCTGATGCTGCTGCTGCTGCTCGATAAAAGAGTTTAAAGTTGAAGAGTTTCTTTTTTTTTGCATTGCTTTGGATTTTGACAGTGAAACGGCCGTGAGTTGTCATAACACCTTCTGTGTGTGTGTGTGTGTGTGTGGGATGGAAGATGGCAGATGGGAGAAGAAAGATGACGTTGAGCTGAGATTGCATTGGATGTTGACGTTGACGTGTGAGATTTGGAAAAAGTGACTTTTGGTGGCAGGCAGATAGGTTACGTGGGGTGTGCCTCACACTAGAGCGCTCTTTAATTAACTGTGCAATGTTTTTTTTTTCGGCATTTTTCCGCCTAGCCTGTGGCTCATTTACATTTTACACATTAATAGCACAAAATAATGCGCGTCAACAGATATGGAAAAAAAGGTTTAAGCAGCAAAAAAGCAACAAAAAAAAACTTGCTAACGATCCGATAAAAGAAAAACAACTTAGCGTTTTGGTTTCTGCTTTCGACACTTGTCAGCCGCGTGAGTTGAGAATCAAAACTCATAAATGCCACACCCATTTCGCAATAAAATTATTCATTCACAACACTAACACGTTAACACGGGGCACAAACTGTACATTAACTTGTGTCAACTGCATTCAAAATGCGACTTTGTCAAGCTATCTTTTTCTATTTTATTGTTTAGACAACATTAATGTTATCGGATATTCAGAATTAGATAGCATTCATAAATTGAAATATTATGAGCGGAATAACAGCGAATTTCATGTGCTTAGTTAAAAATGTTAAGTTTGAAGTAATTGAAAAATTGTAAGAGCTTTAGCAAAAGTTCTACAAATGTAGCTAGGAAAAATATTAAGGAACTAATTCATCTAAAATTTGGTAGATCTAGTTTTAGGAATATTTCTTTTACTTATGACACATTTGGAATAACCAGAAAAAAAGTTTTATATAATGTATCACCTAAATATTGAAAATGTCAGAAAATGGAAATAAATCAGTAAAATGAAAAAATGCATAAGTATTAAAATTATTGTAATAACTTTCAATGTATTTCAAAAGAAGAAGAATATTTCTAGGCTTTTTTTCTATTGTCACACAACTCTTAAAGTTTTCAAAAACCCATTTCGCCTTGTCCACCTGGGCCCATTAAGAACTATGAATACAAGAAATAAGCGCTTTTAAATTTATTCACATTAACAAATAGAAATCACAGTCAGCTACAGACCCTGCGCCCACCCGCCGCCCCACTCGTCAACCGAAAAAAAAAAAAAACAGAATTCAAAACTAAATACACAAAATGCCAATGCACGTGTCTTGATCATAAATTTAAAACATGTTTCAAATGCTGCAGTCAGAGCAAGAAGAGCCGGGTTACTGACGTCCAAAAACCAAAAAAAAAAAAGTAACGCAGCAATAATAAACGCATGAAAATATGCCTGAGGCGTGCGCCAAGCGATTTCACCTAACCGAGTCGCCAGGCAGGGGTGGGTTGGGGCGTAAATGCAGCGGGGCCCCCTGAATATGTTTCGTTGTCACTTTTTTTTTTTTCTTTTCCCATTTTGCATAAACGCACCCAATTTTCAATGTTGCCGACGACGGTGCGTGCCGCAGAATGAAAGAAAAAACAAAATCGAAAAAACAAAAATGAGAAACAGAGAAAATCAACTATTGGCCACATGCCTGTGCGTATGATCGTGTGTTGCGGGGGTGAGCGGGGCGTGGTATTGAAAATGGAAATGGGTTTGGGCGCTTGAGAAGCCGCGCCTCAAACTCGTGGGCGCAGTTTACATTACTTCACTCCCCCCTCTCGCTCGCGTTCGCTTCGAACCACATTGATCTCGGAGTGTTGTTAGCCTGGCTTTAATGCTTCTGTAATGGCGCACAAATTGCCATTGTTGTTGTTAGTGTTGCAGTTTATGCTGTTGTTGTTGCAAGAGAGGTCTTTGGCTCTAAATCGGTGCCCATCGTCATGTAAAAAAAATAAAGTTCGTGCTGTGAATTGCCAATTGGTTTTTGTTTGTTTGTTTGTCTCAGCCCTCAAAATGGCACAGAATTTGTCTGTTATGTTAGTCAATCGGTTGATGAATGGATTGGTTTACATATAAATATGAAGCACATATAAATATGAAAAAAAAACAGCTTAATTAACTTTATAAAACAATATTTTTAAAATTGTTAATAGTAAAGTTTTTGTTTATATGAAAGAATCAATGTCATTTAAACTAGCTCAAAAAAGTTTGATATGATTTTATATTAGATATACTTTTGTGTCATACTTTAATCGCCTTCGAGCACATTTGTTATGAAAACTCTTTGATTTCACCTTACTTTTAACAAAGTAACAACTAAATCGGTTTCCAATTTAGTAGGCAGCAGGCACAAAAGTAATTAACTGAAATTTCCCATTGCTGTATTAAGTTGATGCAAGCACCTGCACGTGGCGTAAGCCTCCATGCTTTAAATTACCTGCAACCAACACAAACCTAAACTCAAACACAAATAGTATGAGTTATCCATTTCACTTGGATTTCACTTTTTTTATTGTGATGTGATGTGCAGGTCGCTGACAAATCAAAGGGTTTTGTGAGTGAGATCGAAATCGACTTATTATGTGGATAATTAGAGTAAATATTGCCGACGCCCGAGACGAACGAACGAATGCCAAGCGGATTTGCAAGGCAATTATGGGGTGACCATGGGTGCAGACAGACTTTCGTGCAGCACTGTGAGGCAGGCACATCATGCATCTTTGGCCCGCTTCTAACGAGCGAAAGTGTTGTAAAATATTTGTTCAACATTTATTTTTTATTTTTTTGTTCACATTTTGTCAGAGCGCAGCTTTTAGTCACATTTGTGCGCCCGTGCCCGTGTTGCAACTTGCACATTTTCTGTGTTGTTGTTCGAGGTTTTTATTGTTTTTCCATTTCGAGTATTTTTTTTTTGTTTTTAATTGCATTTTTAGTGGTTGTTGTTGTGGGCTTGGTCGGCCTGGTACCAGGCCCCGCTCCAATTTGTTGACAACAAAACAGTTAACAATTTTTCACTTGGTGCGATGCGTCACAGTTGATCGGATTGGAGTATGACATACGAGGGGTGGTGGAAGGGGGAAGTTGGTTTGGGGGGTAGGGCGTAGTAGGGGTAGTCTGTTTGCTTCAATGCCGCTTTCGTGTTTTATTTATGTGGTTAATTAATTTTCGTCTGTCTGTTGTGAAAATGAAGTGTGGAAATGCAATCTTCGTTCGGTACTGTGGATAAAAAAAATAGAAATAAAAAACTAGTTGAAAATCACTTGGCCATAAGCGTTTCAGGCCAACCGACTGTCCGGCTGTTTGGCCAAATTGCCAACAATTACTTTCATTTTCACAATGCGCATTTTACTGTTACTGCTATTACAACAACTGTTTTTTTTTTCATTATTTTTCTCTCCTTTTTCTCGCTATAACTATTAAACAAACAGCAGTAAAAACTATAGAGAGAAAAAAAAACGGCTGCCAATTAAAACCGGAGCATAAAGAAATTAACGTGATCAGTGAGTCAGCAAGATATGTGCGATATATGTTTGCATGAATCATAATCAAAACATGAACAGGATTTAGGGGAATAGAAGTAAATCTTCAACTTAAATTTTCAGTGAACCTATATAAGACTTAAACACAAACATTACATAATAAGGAAAAAAATAATAAATTCGCAACAAAAAAAAATACATTTATTTATGTGCATAATCAAAATGTTTTGTTTAAAATATTTGAATATATTTTCCACCTGCAATTGAACAAAACAATTTGTGCAATAAATCAAATTTCCATCCATTGCGAACATAACCATATTTGCCCAGCCCAATGTCAATGCAGTTTCAAAGTTCAGACGTTTTTTTCTTTCTTTTTGAAATATGTGCTCCACGTGCCTTGAGGCTTGTTAGCAAAATAATTTTAATAACAATTCATCATATAAACCAATTCGCAGTTTGTGCGGAATTCTTTTTCTCTCGCAACATTCTCTCACAGGGAACTCAATTTCAATTTGCTTTGCCCCAAACCCCGTTGCGCCTCTGGACAATAATTGACAGCCAGGCACATTGGAAAAGATGGAGGCGGGTGTCAATTGGCAGTCATAAATCTTCATAGAACAGTTGACTAGCGAATGCCAGTGTAAATTTTCATTATATTTTGTTTTCTTCTTTGTTTTTTATTTTTTTTCAGAATTATAGAAATGCAATAAATCAAAATCTCGTTAACTGCACGCGACATTCGAGTTTCGCCTTAGATTAAGAGTCAAAGAAACTAAATTATAATGAAAAAGCTGACAGAAATCGTAACTGAATTAAATATTTTTACGTTTATTCACAAAGCATATTCAAATAGCAATTATTGCTTTTGGAGAGGTGGGTGGTGGCAAGAGAATACAAAACTTTGAGCATCAATAAATTTTGCGCTCTGTTTGGCAAGCATTTTCTATGCCTCTCTCTCTCTCTCTCTCTCTCACTCGCTTTCTCGCTTTCTTTGCTAGTTAATGCTGTCGAACGAGATAATGACCAGCAACACCCAAAACCACCCAGTGGATGTTGTAGTGCTTGCATGTGGTTGCCCACTCGTGTGTGTAGCTTCAACATCAACTAACAACAACAACAACGACTAACAACAAGTGCAACCAAGTTCCCGTTGTTGCAGTTTGTTTGCTGTTTGGTTGCATGCACCCAATGATTAAAACGCTCGTTGCACCAAACTTAATTCTAAG
This sequence comes from Scaptomyza flava, assembly GCA_030179655.1. Taxonomy (NCBI): domain Eukaryota; kingdom Metazoa; phylum Arthropoda; class Insecta; order Diptera; family Drosophilidae; genus Scaptomyza; species Scaptomyza flava. Next base: position 15,467,334 of record JARNME010000029.1, read on the forward strand.
GCATTTTCACTGAATTGTAAAAAATAATATAATTTCTAAAGGAAATTCTTCATCTTCAGAGATGCAATTACAAATAAGTTTCTCTTGTTTGGTTTTTTCTTTCTTTTTTGTTTTTTAGATATTCTCTGTATCTATTAAAATAAATTTTGTTCAAAGTAAGATAATGTTGTTAACGGTTAAATAAAGGTTAAGATGTTTTTTTTTATTATTTAATAATACATTATATTACAGTTATTAGCAAGCCATAATTTAAAAAAAAGCTTAATTATTAATATATTAAAAGTTTAAAGCAAAGTGGTTTTATTTTTAAAATTAATTATTAGTTGCATATTAATTTGTTTTCTTCTTTTTTAATTCAAACCAAATACCAGTTAATCATTTACTAAATTTACTGCAACTTTTTAACTATTTAATCTTAATGCAGGGTATCATATAATCGGTCTTTAGTTTGCTTATAAAAATATATACGTTTATACTTTTCTTAACTACACATTTCGTTTGGTCTTCACGAGCGACTTCATTTAACTGTAGTTTGCATGATTATTGCTCCAGTTACCAGCGACAGCAACTTTGACAACAACAACAACAAAAGCAACTTCTAAAACCAGAGGCCGATGTTTAATATGTTGAACAACAACAGCTACAAATAAATAAATACTTCTGTATGCCGCTGAGCAGTTTAAGGAAATTCTCTCATTGCCCAAAAAGAACAAGAAGAAAGGAAAAAATATTTTCTTAGTTTTCTAATAAAAACGTTAATTAAAATTAGAGCTTTTACTTATTTATTTATCATTCTTGTCATCTCTATTTTCAAGAGGTACTTTTAAGGCTCCCACAACTTTAACACAAATAAAGCATTTAAAAATCAAGTTCTGCTTGGTCGGAGAATCCCTAAATTACAATGACACTTTTTTAGAGTGTTCCTAGATCGTGTCCTGCACTTGGGTGGGTCTTGGAAAAGCGCTTAACTGCTCGTTATAGTTGGTAGTATTTATGTCATCGTTAAGTTTGGCATCCAGCTGGTTTAACTCGACTTGAAACAAGCGCAGCGCTTACTGCTCTTGTTTTTGTTGCCGTTGTTGTTGTTGTTGTCGTTGTTTTTGTGGCAGTGTTTCTTCTTGTTATGGCACAGGTGTGGCACAAAATATTTAAACACAACATGAAAATTAAAAACTAGTCTAATCACAGTGCACTAAAACTGCTGCAGTTCCCAAGATAGCAAATCAAAATCATTTACCCTAAACCAGCGACGTTTTAAAGTCAAGCTTGTTTTATAATGTTAATTTATTATTATTTATTAAAATATATTCAAATATTCCAATCGTACTTCCATCGGAGGTATTCCATCATTATACTTTTGATTAAAAATGTTTTAGTAAATAATTTCGACATAGGAGGTATTTAATCAACCTGAAATGCACCTCGCAAGCTCCAAATTTCTTGGGCTAAATAAATTATCATTAAGTTTGTGAGAGATTCTGCTGAAAAAGTCTTTGTTGCAAGTACTGTACCGCAAGTTCAGTGTTAATACCTTAATAAATGATGATTAACTATGGCCAGAAAAGATATCGAAAGGTCAAAAGATATCGATCGAAGCGCAGCTAACTATACTTTGCTAAGGAAGCGCCGCAAAACGAGAAGTAAATTCGGAAAGAAAATACTTTTCTTATCTAAGATACTAGAAAACTAAGTAAAAGTCAATTTGTATGCTGATAAAAGCATTTTAATACTCAATATGAAATTCCAAATAATAATTGGAAACAGGTGTAAATGATTTGGCGGCATTTAAAATGTCGTGGTCGTTGCGCGGTCAAAAGCGTCGTTATCTCAATTCTATCCAAAGCAGTGTGCGTTCAGCGTTCAGCTATCTGTTAAAGAGATTCTGAATAAAAAAAAAAAAAAGACCAAACTGGTTGCCTTAGTTAAAACGTACTCGTAATTTGCATTGGAAAAAGAAAAAAGTGTAAAAAACAAAGTAAAGAAAAAAACAAACTGAAAACTTAAAACTGCATAAACCGCAGGCGTAAAAGGCACTTGACACATTTCCCGAGGCTTCTCAGGTATGGCGGTAAAAGGCTTGTTTTTTGTGGATTGGCATCGAAATGCAGCAGTTTCCAATAGATGACCCAATTAGTGGCAGCAGCAGCGGGAAAAAGGGCAACAAATAGTGAGAAAAAGAACATCAATCATTATACAGCAGTCTATATGTGGGTCAATTAGAAATGACTTTGCAGGTTTGTTTTTCTTCTGTTGTTTTTTTGTGAGTAAAAGTTAAACTGCATTTCAATGGTATTTCCTCAGCACTGATGAACCCACATACAACAAAATCTCACATAACGGTAGCCAAGCCAAGCAAGTGGCAAGTGACAATCGATTAGGGTCAGCTGCTGACTGACTGAGTGTTCATTAGATTTTCTAATGCACTCAGTGCCTGGGAATGGGTATGGGTTTGGGTATGGGTATGGGAATGGGCTGCGAAAGTTGCCCAAGATTCGCTTTGGATTTAGTTTGGCGCCTCCGATGCTGGCCGGCCACTCCAAATGCCATCAAGCGTAGCGCAGATCACGCTTGGGCGGATCAGTGGATCAAACAAGATGCCCAGTCAAGACGGCGCAACGGCAACGATTTGCATGACCGGATCACTGGGATCATCAATTCGTTTGCTGGGTGCGTAAGCAACAACAAAGAAGTTCAAAACTGGAGCACCCTCAGTCCATGTACAAGTTTTTAGTCAAGCAATTGCTTACAAGAACCCAAAACATTTTTTATAGTACTCTGTTTTTTTTGCCTGGCACAGTGAACCAATTGATCATTTGACCATGCAATTTGCATATTTGCTAGCCTGTTAAGCTAACTGACCAACAACAACAACAACAACAGCAACAAATTGTTTGGCTGATTTTCAATTTCTTCAATGTGTGTTCAATGGGTGCTTCAAAGATAGAAATTTGTAGAGTGTTCGTTATACTATTAAGGTTAAGATGACAAGACTTGAGTTCACATTGGCATTCGAATCATTTGCAAATTCCACATGTCATAATTAACGGTATTCACAGAAATATTATATATTTAATAAATCATTTTATATTCCTAATAAAGTAAGAACATTTATGAATTTCGACCTGAGGCCTAAGTTAATAAATAATAAATAAATAAAAGCCATGCCAAGCAAACATTTATTGCTATTGCATTCTAAGCCATTTCTGCACAGAATGTTAACATAAAAAAAAAGAAAAAAATTGTGCAAGCCGTCTTTCGAAAGCGTGATTAAATTGAAATGTATTAAGCGTTTTCCCTTACGAGCTATTTCCTCAATCAGTGAATTATAAATGGCTGTCAGAAGCGCATTTGCAACAAACTTCAAATGCGTATGCGTGTGTGTGTTTGTGTGTGTGACTAAGCAAATGACCATAGAATGCAGTTGGTCAGTTTTAGCCAAGTTTTTAACTGCTCGCTGTTGTTGTTGCTGGCTGATCGTGCTCGTAAGTTAAGTATGCCAAGTTGGCAAGTTGCCAAGTTGCCAGGTTGTGCGATCTATTAGAAGATATGCTAAAAGTCCAACGAACACTTGAAGTCTTAGAGCCCATTCCCCCACTCCACTCTTGGTTTTTCAACTGGCAAACACTTTGGCTTAATGACACTCGTCTCCGGCTGCAGTGCGGTGCGGTGTTAATTTGCGGTCATTAGCCAAGTTCTTTTACTTAGCCATGGCTTGGCAGTTGCTGGAAGTTAAAGCTGAAAGGAAACTTTGAGGTAGCGCTGGGGACACTTCAGGCTCAATCAATTTGCGTCTCTTGTACGGCATAAGCTTTCCCAAAAAGAGTCTCTTTCGACAAAGGAGCCTCGTTGGATGGCTGCCTGCCTGCTTTCTTGGCTCTCACAATAGGCTTTGTTAACGGTTAAATAACACTTGACGCTGCCTTTTGGGCTAATGATGCGTATATAACATTCGGACATTCAGAGACAGAGAGCTAAGCGGGATGCGTTGAGTAAAAATGCTAATTCATTTGCACTTTGGCTCGCGCGACGCATGTGATTTATTTATGCGGAAATATTACCAATGAGGCGCATTACAATAAATAATGAATAAAAAAGAGAATGTGAACAATGCCAACTAAAATAAAGCCAAAAACAATATATGGGTCAACGATTAGTCGAAACCTGCCCGCTTGGATCATCAATCCCATAATGCAGGTGCCGACATCTCAGATCACAGTTGTATTAAATAACTCTTGACGTTCGACTTTGAACACTTGAAAAAAGCTGTCGTTGCTTAAGAACTATTTTGATGTTTACTCTATGAATAAAGTACAAATAATATAATGTTAAATAAAATAAGATAATATATGATATATTTTTCTTTAAGTGTAGTAACCCGTCACGCCCCTATTGTTGCAGTCATTGCTAACCCAGTTTTCCACATGCCGCATTTGGTCAAAAAGAGGCGTGCGAATCGAACAAACACCTGTTGAGCTGAGGCCAACAAATTTCACTTATTGCCAATTTGGCTGCCAATGAAATAAAATACTTTTTATGCGCACTTTGCCAATATGAAGCTTTAACCAACCTCAACCTGAGATCCAAGGCCTCTGCACAACGGACAACAAGACACAAGGCACAAGACAAGCCAGGCGAGGTGGAGCGCGAGAGGTAGAGAGCGGAAGAGATAGACTCTGAATCTGAACAGCAGCAAGTTGCTGGCTGTGCAATAAATAAATTGCAAAATTTATTTGGCAGCACTTATGCGTCGCTTTTTTTCATCGAATGCATTTTCTACAGTGATTTATTTGCATGGCCATTGGATGCCACAGCCAAAAGGGGCATCCAAACTATGAGAGTGAGAAAGAGGGGAAGACCTGCCTCCAAAAAGATAGCTTTACAAAATATTATTCTAGGCTAAGTCAAAGTTGTTAGAGATGGGCAGAAAATGTTTAAAGTAATTTCATATATTCAAATAAAGGTAAGTAAAATTTTCTTCAACTCCTAACATACATATACTATATACGCATATATAATCCAAGTTAATATGAATAATAACCGTATAAGCCAGAAATAATTTTTTTTTTGACTTTTAAATAGATTAGCAACTCGTGACACAGCAAACTTGTTGGTTTTTTTGTCCATCACTTGCAAGCTTATTTTTTGTGTTTGTTTTTAGCCTGCTTTTCCAAGAATCTGTCCATTTGACTGCATGGCGCGTCGGGCTTTCGGGCATTTTCAATTGATTATTAAATTTATATCAAACAGGAAGCATCTTTGAGGACGCAGCAAATGCAGCAGATGAAGTTGAAGTTTTCAAATTTAAGCACTTCTCGCCGCGTTTCCATTTAACGGCACTTAGTGCATCGTTCAGCAGATGTTGGCCAAGTTTGCTGGCCAAATACGCAAAGTGTTTGTGTCGCAGTTTATTAATGAGTGAAAGAATGATGAGTTTTTGCTTGATCAGACTAATTAAGCAAATACTGTTTCTGCATTTACCGTAACTGTTCTATTATAATTGGTTTGTGCTTGAATGCAAATTATTTTTAGTGACAGTTTTTAGTTCTATTTTATTTAATGGCATTTACAACTACTTAAATGTTCAGAATTGAATGGTTCGTGTTCTGGCTAAATTGCCCAGGTGGTTGTGTGTCCATGCTTTTGACTCGTTTCTCGTGAGTCAAGTTTTCTTGTGTGCGCAATTTTAAAAATAACAGCCTAATGCTATGCTACATAAGGTATTGGAATTGTAAGTTTTTCTCGGTTCTCTGTTCTTATTTTGTTGCTATATTTTTAATCAATCGTAGTACGCCTCTGCTTAGATGTCACGTCATGGTCTGAATTCAATGTTGTACTACAGTTAAAACTTTGATTTCAAACCGGTGTGAAAACATAAAAATTTCAAATTTAAAATTTTCGGCATTGGACAAAATATAAATTTAAATTTTCTGGTTTTAATTTCGGCATTTACATATTTTAAAAGTTTTTCGATATTCCAAAATGTTTGCCAAATTGTTTTCACAATGTGCACTCGATTTTCCTGGTTTACGTTGCGGCTCTTCAGCACTAAATTTTTCGATATCAAGCGGCCTTTTCAATAATGACAAACCAATAGGAAAACAGCACTGCAGAGAAAAAAGCGGAAAAGCAGGTGGTAAGGGAGGAAAAGGTGGTAAAGGTGGTAAAGGTGGTAAGGGTGGAAAAGGTGGTAAATGTGGAAAAGACGGAAAAAGTAGTAAATTTGACATACAAGGCAAAAACATTATTTTTGTCGCTGGTCTTGGCTCTATTGGAAAGGACACTAGCAAGGCAATCGTCTGCAAATGCCCAAAGGTTTGTAAAATCGTTATTAATTTAAACAAATATTGAGATAATAGTTTCCTGTCGCATTAGAACCTAATTATTCTTGATACAAAAGACAAGGAAAAGGACATCAAATCTTTGCAAAACATAAACAAGGAAACAAAAATAACATTTATGCCCTATGACGTAACTGTACCTTTGGACGAAAGCAAAAAAATACTTGACAAAGTATTCGAAAAGTTCAAAAAAGTTGATTTGCTTATTAATGGTGCTGGCATCCTGGACGATCATCAGATTGAGAAAACAATTGCAATCAATTTTACGGGCATGGTCAATACCACCATGGCCATTATGGACTTTTGGGATAAACGCAATGGCTGCAAAGGTGGCATTTGTTGCAACATCTGCTCGGTGACAGCATTCAATGCAATTTACCACACGCCTGTTTACAGCGCCACCAAGTCAGCATGTTTCAGCTTTACCAACTCTTTGGCGGTAAGTTAATATTCTATGTATTAAATCCAGGCTATATTATTTAATACGAAACTCACTCCACAGAGACTGACGCCAATCACCGGAGTGACAGCTTACTCTATCAATCCTGGCCTCACTAGGACTCCTTTGACAAAAAGTTTCAACTCCTGGTTGGATGTGGAACCGTGTGTAGCCGAGCTGCTTATGGCAACAGAAACACAGTCGACCGAGGAATGTGCCAAGCATTTTGTCAAGGCCATTGAGGTCAATGAAAATGGTGCCATTTGGAAAATTGATGTAGGCAAGTTGACCAAAATTGACTGGGAAGGATTCAGGCATTGGGATCCCCAAATTTAATGTTGTTTTGATATACAATAGTAGCAGTAGGTTAAAGTTTTTACAAAAGATGGTGGGTGTATGGTATAACAAATGAAGTAAATAAAAACAAACAAAATAATTTTAAATAAGGTTTCTCTCATTCTTAAACGAAATAACCTCAAATTGTACAAAGAAATTGACATTTTAACTTTTCAAACAATATTTGTACACAACACACATTTTGTGATTTAGTATTTTTCGGGCTTTTTCTTTACTGCAGCATGCGGTCACACTGTTCGTTCTCTCATTTTATCTTATCTACAACAGCTGTTGGCGCATTGTTGTTGTTATAAGCTTCAGGTGTTTTTTTCTTTCTGGCACTTCAATAATTGCACATCAATGAGAATGGAAATCGATGACCTAAATGACGATTGCTTATGCATTATATTGGAATACCTGCCGCTACCTGATCAAATATCAATGGCACGCAATTCGTTGCGCTACGAGCAGCTCTTGTGTCAAATTGTTTGGCGTAAACCGCATTATCGAGAAGTTTCCGTATCGGATGCAATGCTAGCGCCGCTAAGCAAAGAAGATTACATGTACTTCTTCGAGCTGACCAGCGCGCACATGCAAAAGCTGTACATATGGAATGTGCACGAGAAGGCATTCGATTCGTATTTGGGACGACATCTTCTGCGTCCCGAGCTATCCTTTTACCTGCGCCTCGAACTCACAAATCTGCGCGAGCTGTGTGTGACGGATGATTACATGAACAACAGCATGATACTGACAATAACCAAAAGCTGTCCGCATCTGCGCAGTTTGAGTGTCTCAAGTGCATATATAACGGGCAAATTTATGGTCGGACTGCACAATCTACAAACGCTTGTGGCACGTGAATGTTCCATTGAGTCTGTCTACTTGGCTGAGCTGCTGGAGCAGCTGCAGCTAACTACACTCGATGTCACCGCCAACAAACACAATGTGGAGGAGACAATACTGCAAGCGCCAGCAGTTGGCTTGCAACGATTACATCGTCTGGGCATTTCGGATGCACAGCATTGTGGCTTTCGCATCGCTGAGCAGTTGCCCGAGATTAGAGAATTGGTGGTCAGTTACATTGGCGTTAAGGCAGAGGACTTGAATGACATGTTGAATGCAACGCGAGAGCTGGTGGAAACGACACATGTGAAATTTCCCAAACGCTTGCAATCCATTCTGTGCAATGTTGTCGATGTGGAGGTGGCTCTGGAGCAGATAACCGGACTGGAGACGCGTAGTCCACGCGAATCGCCAAAGTTCTGTGAGCTGTTGAAAATTATTTACAAATGTAAATAGTATCATATGAAATGTTGCCACTTTGATGTCTTGGCAATAGGGATTTCATTTCGGACCTAAAGGCATGCGCTTCATCATCACTTAACAATTCTGATCTAGTCTTTGCATACCAAAAAAAACTAAACAAAACGAAACGTTTTTCCCCGTTTTTAAAAAGACTTTTTCCTAACAGTTTTCTGACCTTATTCCATACTGAAAGTTGTTTTTTTTATTAGATTTTTAGAAAAACTTCCTGTAAATACACAAGTTCAATATACCACATACATATACATATATATTTTCTATAAAAGGTTTAAAAACTTTATTTAAAAGGTTAACAGTTTGTTCGATTAAATATATATATATGTATTTATTTTTTTTTAGATCATAAGTATGTGTAGTATAATTTAGATGATCTGGCCGAAAGTACAAAAATGAATGAAAACTTATTAATAAATATAACTTAAAAAATGTCTGGCCGAAAAGTTCAAAATAAATTCATTGATTGATATTGTCTAGATTTTGTTATGGTTTGTGTTATTTACGTAATGTTAACAAGTAAGAACGTTGCAATCGATAGCTACCGACTGCGCTATACTCTGTTTCTTGATTAGGAACTTGTTTGATTTGATCTATAAAATGGCATTTAGTTGTTCTATTTGAGTAATTCTTTACTTTAAAGCAGTAAGATATTTAGGTCAAGGTACCTTGTTCATTGGGACGGACAGACAAGACAAAGAAAAATAATAATATATACTTGCTTTCGCTTCGATAACAGAGTAAGAAATAATGTGCGCGATTTGAAAATGTTGAAGTAAGAGATAATTTCAAAGTTGTATGATAATCGGACTCAGATACGAGAACATGACACCGGAGAAAATGCCAGTAACGAGGACGGCAGCTGCAAACATGCCAGCAGTTATTTGATACTTGGCATTAACCGTTTGTGGTGCGTACATCATTCCCAACGAACTTAAATAGCCCGAGCTGTATGACATAATGATGGCAATGATCCAATACAGCCATTCGTTTGTAATATAAACAGGCAGAGTTCGTACAATATCTTTGGGTGCATAGTTGCAGAAAAGTAATAAGGGAATAAATACAACACGTAAGACAACGGGTACGACCAAGAATTTTGGTTTAGGCCATTGCACCCATGAGGTTGTTAAGCTCCCTAACATGGCGAACACATTGAAGGTTAAGAAGCACGTAATCAGTGTAAAGTATTTATCGCCAATTATAAAATCATCGGAACGCTTGATGTCTGAATGCACAGCGGGAAATACGGCCAATGTAACAAAGAATGTAAAGAATACATTAAAAAGCTGCGGCGATGCTTTCTTAAATATCTGCCAATAGGGAACATTTAGTTGCGTTTTCGACTCGGATTTCCTTTCATTATGCTTGCTCAACATCTCATAGTGTCTATAGAATTTGTTCAGGGGTAGTGCGAAATACGTATCGAAACAGAGGAGTAAAACCAAAATAGCTGTCACAAAATAATAGATAGCCGATGTTCTCATCGATGTAAAGAATGTGGCACAGAGCATTGACATAATGGTTGCAAAGCAGCCGCTTACATTTGATCCCAAAACAACGGCACCTGTGTACTTAGGAGGTAGGGCAGCAACAAGTCCATATATTGTACTTTGATAAATGCCATTACACTGCGAAATATTCAGTTCGTAAACTACAAAATATATAATCTCATTAATACTCACCATATTGATTAGCACAATTGAGCTCATGGTTGTCCAGAAGAATACGCCAGGCCACTTTTGAAATGATAACAATAAAATATTAATCTTATACTTTGTATATTTTGTTTGATGATAAGCTTACCTCGGATGAATCCAGCATAGCGAGCACTACAGTCAATATGAGTATTACAATCTCCATTAAAATGGAATAGACAATGCGACTAGTCAGATCACCGCCCAAATTAATAAAAATATTGATCCAATTGAACATAACGTTTGGAATTTGTGATGCAAAGCCCATATTCTGCATAAAATTGCCGCGATAATTCACTTCAGATTTCACAGTGTAGTTTTCACCCAGCTTAAAGTCCTCAAAGTATGATTTTGCTGTGATGAACATATTCCATGGCATCAAAGTGCCCAAGCCGTGCAGTACAAATATGAAGAACACCAGTTTATATTTGTCGGGTGGCGGCTGTAGGGACGCCACAATTTTGGACATCATAGAACCTGAGCCTTTGCCGTTGGTGTCGCCTTTCATTTGCGACTCCCATGATGGATGCAATATTACCGGCTGTTTGTTTTCAATAAAAGGCAACTCCTCTTTTTTTCTTTGACTATCCATTTTTTCTCTCTCTCTCTTTTCGCTTGAGCGGTTTTTAGAGGCAAGTAACGCTAGTGATATGCAGGCGCGGCTTCAATTAAACAGTCAATTAGCAACAGGTTCCACCAGTTCCACAAGTTAATTGCTTAGGCGAAAACCGGGTCTCCCTAATCGTCTTTAGTTGAGAGCTAGGGTCTGCTTTCAGTCGTTGGGCAAGACAAGGCACTTCTGATAACACAAATTAAATTTAAACGCTGATAGTTATAAAAGAGATGCAATGTGTAGAGATTAGTTAAGATTGCACGAGTTCACAGCGCGTGGTTTACTCGATATTTTTTCTTATCAGCTGTTGATCGTTCACCAACTAGTTCTTTTATTTTAATAGCTGAAAGCATCGATACCCAAAAATGAAACATATTCGCTTTGTATTTTATTAAATTAATTAATTAATTTGTTATTTGGTAAAATATAACGGTAAATTTAATATTAAGTTTTAATTCAATGCACAATTTTGCTCTGCGATACCACTGAATCGATAACGATAAGTTTTGCGGCATTTTATCGCGATAAGCAACGTGCTTACCTGTTGTGTTTGCATTTGTTTATAATAATTTACCGCAATGGGCAGTACACCGAATATAGAATTGGGCGACTACATTGTCATACAGCGCCAAAAGTATACAAAATTGCAAAAATTTAGCAGCCTAGATGCCACTGCGACGTTGGGCAAAGAACATTTGGAACTAAAGTCGCTGTTGGATCAACCCTACGGCTCCACCTTCAAGATGTGCGTCAAGGAGACAAGAACAGGCAAACGTGGCGCCCAGCGGCAGCACACACTCGAACTGTGCAGTGAAAACGAGCTGCGCAGCATTCGCGAAGTCCTTAACATATCCAGCAGCGGAGCAGACAATCGAGATATTAGTGACAATGGCGAAGCTCAGGCACTTAAGTCAGAGGTAAGTTCGTAAGTACTTTTAAACTTCTCTCAAATTTAATATTTGGCTTTTGTAGGACATTGAGCAGCTGCGCGAAGCATGCAACGAGTCAAGCAAGATCATTGAAAAGCTGGTGGAGAACTCGAAAACGTTTCACACACGAACCGAATACTCTCAGGATAAATATTTGCTGAAGAAGGAGAAAAAGTACTTTGAGTTTGTGCAAATCCGACGGCCAACCATACGTCTAATGGCTGACATATTCCATCGCCAGGATGCCGAGAAGGTAATGGGCATTCGTGTGGACACATTATCCCAAATAATTACATATTCGGGTGTCTCTGGATTTGGCAGCTATTTGCTCTACGAAAGCGGCACAAATGGTCTGCTGCCGGCAGCAATGTTGAACTCCATTGGAGCCGATACTGAGGCAACACTGGTGCACATGCACCCCGGCAATGTGCCACAAAAGCAAGCTATTCTTGCACTCAAACTGCCGTTAGAGCAACAGCAACGATGCATTTCTGTTAATCTGTACTCTGTGCTGCGTGAATATTATCAGGGTGACAAAGTGAAAACGGAAGAAAATGCGTTGACTTTATCACAAGATAACAATGGCAATGGAGAAGAGCCCGACAGCAAGAAACCAAAATTGGATGAGACGCCCAACGGTAGACAGTTTTTAATACGTTTTTTTAACTAACAATTAATGGTTTTGTTTGATTTCAGCTAACATTAAGTCAGATTCGTTCCGCTGGCAGCTTGAAAACAAGCGAGCTTCGGCTCTTATGAATGCTAAATTTGATTGCTTGGTAATGGCTGCCAAGGAGCATCCATCGAATATATTGCAGGCATTGCTGCCGCTAATCAAACCCTCACGACCCGTCGTTATATTTAGCACATGCAAGGAACTGCTGCACGAAACGTATATGGAATTGAAGACGACTGGAAAAGTGACCAATCTACATTTGACCTCCAATTGGTTGCGCACCTATCAAATATTGCCAAATCGCACACATCCCGAAGTCAACATGAGTGGGAACAGTGGCTATCTCTTAACTGGCTACACATTAAAAACAATAGAGTGACAAATAATCTTTCAAGCACCTTGACTATTTAAAATGTATTACTAATACGTTGGAAAGTAAACTTAAATTGGGTGCACCACATTGATTGTTAATGATAATATCATGCAATGTTTTATAACATCTTGTCGAAATGTGTTCAGATCAGTTCAAATTGTGCGTGTGTTGTTTAGTGTTTCAGGTTGTGGATACAGCACTCCATTTCATTTCATCCTTTAAACAGCTGGCACATGTTTGAGCACAAAGTAATGACCGCATTCGCAACGCTTGGGATCACCCTTCTCCAGCCACATCCATTTGGGAGTACGATCCTCAAGGCACAAGCAGCCTACCATGCGACCATTAAATGCCGATGGAATCACTGTCGGATCATCTTGTTTGCCAGCGCCCCGTTTCAAGGGCTGTTTCATGGCCCACGGATCCGTACAGCCCGCCTTGCGCAGCGTCAACTCACGCTTAAAAATGCCCGTAGCCAGCTCAAAGTCATCAGTCATAGCTATGGCATATGCTCTTTATATTTAAACTAATGTACTAGCATTTGTTGCCTTAAACACATACCCGAGTTGCGCACCGGAGTTGTGGATATGGCGCGTTGTCCTTGACCATCCTTGCCGCCAAAAACGCCCAGCATCCGTTGAAGACCCATTTTACGCACCATGGCATTAAGCTTTCCCTCACCACGTTGCGTCAGTTGTGAAACGAGACGCTTGGGTACTAAGGGAGATTTAAGAAGTCGCGATATAAACGACGACATCTCCGAATCTTTAATAGATTTGTTGAAATCGTTAGTTTCGAGTTCGTTTTCTTTGTGCAACTGGGAAGGAATACAAATATTCTTTTAAGAGCTTAAAAGTCGTTGCCTACTGCGGGAAATCTGACTCCTGACACTTTGTTCACAAGCATTTTTGTTTTGTTTTAGTTTAATTTATTCTTAAAACGTTTCGACACACGCCTCTCGTTTTGCATCAACAAATCTCGGCTAACAGCTCAAAACATTATTGCATTTGGGTTTGTTATAAACATGTGAATTGATCAATTTATCTTTTGGATTGATGTTTGTTTTATTTGCACAGCTATTTTTGTTGACTTTTAGCTTAATAGTTGTTTGTTTTTGTGTATGTGGGTGTGTTGTTGGTTTTTTGTTATTAATTATTTTATTTAATTAATTAATAATATAAAGTTTAAACAGCTGCCTTCTCGACCAGTTTGAACCAGTGACCACACTCACAACGCTTCTGGTTGCCCTTCTGCAGCCACATCCATTGCACGTAGGTCTGATCCTCTTCGCCTGTGGATCAAGTTAAGTTAATTCAGTTATTAGCAAATGTTTTTCATTTCTTACAGATGCAGCCCACAATGCGGGCATCGAAGGCCGATGGAATCAGGTTGGGGTTCTCCTTGGTACCCGCACCGCGCTTAAACACTTTCATGTCGAAGGGATTATCGTTGCCGGCCGCTTTGAGCAGCAGCTCGCGCTTCTCAATACCCGTGGCGTGCTCCATCGGATCGTTCATCACTGTAATAGTCAATCGATAACGATAAATATTGATACCCAAAAATGTGCCATTTGCTCCATACTGCAATAAAAAAGGCTTGTATGGAGCTAACTGTGTACTTGACAATGTATTGTATGTTTTTATAACACAACTCGTTTCGCATCCCTCACCGTTCCCCTTAGGATTCCATTTGCTGAATCAGCTGTGTGCACACTGATTATATAAAATGTTGAAAGCTTAGATTTTCTAAAGCCACTTATTATCGTTGCATTTGTAGGCTTTTTACACAATTAAGAGGTGCAAATAACGTTTCATAAGCTTCTAGCTTTTGCTATCGCTTCAAGAAACATATAAAAACACTTTTTGCACAGCGCGCAGATATTACATAACCTCCCCTTTACACTTGCACATCTTTAAACTGACACAATTTGGACAGCAACAATTCTGCAGCAAACGGCAGGCTGGTTTGGTCATTGGGCGCATTATGTAATCCAGATTATGAAGACTCCTTGGATAGCGGCTCCGTTGACATACGCACACGGAGAAGACGGACGTGACGAATGGGTCGTTTGTTTTTATGGTAACTTACTTTTGCAGGTACGCACAGATTGGTATGTAACATTTTGACGTGCGGCGGCACGCAGCGCCATGCGTCCACAGATTGATGCCATTGTTCGTTTGTAAAAATTTGTTGGTCTAAGGAGCGATGAACAGCCGAATTCTTTCGTAATTTTTCACAGCGAGACTCAGGGCAGATTTGTGTTCATGAGTCGCGTACTCCAGTTCGGAACTGGTTCAACAGCAGCCCTACTATTTTTCAGTTATCGAACTAGTTTTAGCAGTTGAGCAAGTTCACTGTTGGAACAGCGCATTTTTGTGACTCACATGAAGTTGGCTGCGCCGCGTTGCCATATGTTTTGTAACAACTAAAAGCGCCAAAATGGGGATAACGAATAATTCAATTAATTTACTTAAACTACTTAATTGGTAAGATTGTCATGAATCAATTATTTAAAAGAGTTTATTTATGGCACACTGTTCAGCTGTTCAACTGTTTTGGTTTCTGTTGCCAGGGCAACGAGAAAAGTGTAAACACAAATTTATGAAAACTGTAAACTAAGCAACTAAAATGACCAATAAGCCGACAATTTGCTTTGATATATCCAAAAATGAACGATTTCAAATTACGGATAACTACAAGATGATGCATCGCAAGCTGAAAGCTAATTGGAATGTGGAACAGTAAGTATACAAATATTATTTAAAAGATTTGCATGCATGAAAAAACTTTGCAATTTGCAGAAGCGATGTGGAATTAAATAAAGAAATCTTGTCTCGCATCAAAATCTTTATACTAGCCGGACCCCAAGATCGGTTTACCGAGGATGAGTTTGAGGTACTCAAGGAGTTTGTGGAAGAGTTGGGCGGCAGTTTGTTGGTCATGTTGGGCGAGGGTGGCGAACAAGAGTTCAATACGAATGTTAATTTCTTTCTGGAGCAATATGGCATCTACATAAACAGCGATAATGTTGTGCGTCCGCACTACTACAAGAATTTCCATCCCAAGGAGTGCATTATAGGCGGTGGCGTTGTCTGCGAATCCATGTGGCGTCATCTCCTCAAACGGGACATTGAAAAAGTGGATTATGACTTCAGTGATGAAAAGTACAAAATACATTTTCAATATGCATATGGAGCAACTCTGAATGTCTCGGAGCCAGCGAATGTGCTGCTAACAACTGGACCCGTTGTCTATCCCTTTAATCGACCCCTGGCCGGCTACTATACCAATGCCAAGGGTGGAAAAATCTTGGCTATCGGCTCTGGTTATATGTGGCATGATAAGTATGTGCAGGACAAGACCAATGATGCATTGCTTGAGTATATGCTGCAGCTGTTGGGCACCAACGAGATTACCTATACGCATTTGGACTTCAATGATGTCGAAGTAAGTTTGGAGTTGCGTAAAGATTACAAATTCTTGCTAACTGTTTTTTCTGCTAAGCAGCTCAACGAAAATAAATATTTTACGGATCTGGCCTTTCTTGCTGATATGCCCAGGGCATGTTTGGTTGACTCCATTGGATCAGAGCAGCCCAAGGACTTTAAGCAAATGTTCGACATGAGTTTGTGTTCGCTCAGCAATCGTTTGCTCAAAGATGTCATTGACACCTACGAAAAGTTGCATGTGAATTACGAGCCATTGCGTATAATAAAGCCGCAATTTGAAATACCGCTGCCACCACTGCAATTGGCCACGTTTCCGCCCATCTTTAGCGAACCGCCAGCACCGCCATTGGAGCTATTCGATTTGGACGAGACTTTTAGTCCGGCTCGTACGCAGTTGGCCCACATCACTGGCCAATGCCTGCAAGCATTGCAGTCCAAGGAGCCAACGCGCCGTTCGCTCAATCAACGCGAGCTGGAAAACTATGTCAAGGAGTGTGGACGCATAACGGCCATTGTGCGGGAACAGCAAGATATGCCTGCTCGCGAAATACTCAACATTATGGCGCGTCAGATAAGCAGCTATGCGCCCTATGCCGAGGACTAGTCACAATATGAGGACAGGTTCCAATTACTCGCCCAGCCAACTTATCAGCTAACATTGCGCATTCCATACAATTTTTTTTCTTTTGCTTTTTTTCTATTCGTGCATACCCTTACTGCGAGCTGTATAACTGTAACTATCTGTTTAAGTGCAATAATAATAAAACATTTTATAATATTAATTTCATCTCTTAAACTCTTTAATTAGAGTCTAAAAGACTTTCAAGGTTATTCACATTAAAGATTTAAATATTATAACTTAGTCTTAACTTTTCGGCAAGGGCATTCAATCATTGTCAACCCAAAGACATTCTCTGGTTTCTGTTTTATTTATTTTTCAACTAAATCAGCGAATTTTTAATTATTGTTTGACGTTTGTGGTTGTTGTTTTTTTATTAATTTTTTGTTCAAAATTGTAAACCAAGTCCGTTTTATGTAAACATGTTGGCGACTCGTATTCAAACATGGCCGGCATTCTCCCGATTCCCTACGCCCGATTCCTGACTTTCAGCAATTTTCAAACTTTACTTCAATTACGCAGAAGGTGCATTACATTTTGTTCGTAACACAAAACCTGTGGGAAGTAAAGCTATATAGCTAACACCAAAAATTATAGCCAAAAATGCGCTTCACACAATTAATTATATTTATTATATATACAACTGTACGCTTGTGTGTGTGTGTGTGTGTGAGGGAGCCTGTAATAGGGATACTATCCCAAGGGGCAAGCTATACATATAGTAGAATTTAGGTGTCGAAACAATTTGTTTTTCATTTTAAGAGGGGGCGCATGACGGCTGCTAATTGTATTGTGGGGTCGTCGGGGGAGGGGGGAGGACAGAAGTGTGTGATGTGTGTGAAACCGCTAGTTAATGCTTGTCACAACAAATGCTGTCATCAATCTCTCTCTCTATTTATCTCTCTATCTCGCTCTCTCAAGGGATTTGTGATACAACAAAACCAGAGAGTGTCCTGTTCAGAGACAAAAAAAAAAAACCATAGAACTAAAAACCATCTAACAACTGACGGTAGTAAATTTCTACTTTTTTTATCGTGTTGAGAAATTTAAGGAACTTCTTACTAGAGAATTCTCTAGAGCTTACAAGCAGCTGCAGTTGACAAAACTTTCTTTCAACTGTTTGTGGAATTCTTATGTACTTTGAAGATTAAATTAAGTTACTAAAATATAAGATCACTAAAGGCAAGGAAAAACAGGTTTTTGGTTAAGAAGTATTTAATATTTTTACAAATTATTTAAAACTCAACTTTTGAATTCAAATTTCTATCCAAATCCAATTTAAGTCTTCAGTAAAATCGCCCTCATTCTGCCACAGCTAACAACTGTCACTGCCACAGCCATAGCCAACTGCCACTGCCACTGCCACTGGCATAGCCAACTGCTGCAACTCGTCAGGGTGGTCAATCAATCAATATTGAAAATTCCCACAAGCGTTGTTGGCTTCTTCTCTCCATCTCTACGGTCGCCATTTTGTTTGCCAAAGTTGACCGCTAAATATCGATGAAGGGAGGAGGTGCAGAGTGTTCGGTGGTATGAGGGCAATAATCTGCAAAGTAAAACAAGAAAGAGAGAGAAAAAAGTAAACGTAAAAATGTAAAAAGAGGTTATGTTTGAAATACGATCTTAGCCAAGTAGGAAGTTACCTTGAGTGCATTTCTATATTGTACATATTGACAGTGACAATGCTGTTCGAGCCAACGTTTGTCGTTTGTCTTTAGTCTTTTGTCGTTCATTCATGGTTTCTCTTTAGTTGAAGACAAGTACAGGTTCACAGGCCCAACAGAAGCCGCATAACATTTTCCATACTTCCTCCTCTTTCTCCTCCTCCTCCTTCTCCACCCCACCGACTTTCTGCTTCTATCTTTCTGTACGCAAACAGCAAATAACGGAAAATCGAAATGCAACTTCATTTGCTAATGTCAAACAGAGAGAGAGAGAGAGAGAGCACACTTCAAAATAAAACCAACAACAGCTGTGTTTGTTGTTGCTGTTGTTGTTGTTGTTGTTGCCTTTGCACTTCCGCTCTCTCTGCTTCATCCTTGGTCCTGAAACTACTTTCGCTGTGTGCAAATATTATTTAGAGTCAAGAGTTTTGTTGTTTGTTTGACTTTTAGTGGCATCCTTTTAGCAGCTGCGATTGCTTTCGATTCTCATTCATCTCGATTTACCCTTACCACCCTGCCACCACCATCATCTATCCATCTACACATAAATTATACAGTTCTGTCGCACATTTGTCACCTGTGCTGTTGTGGGAAATTCCGGGAAAGCCCCGCATCAAAAGCGTGCCTTGTCGGTGGTCGTTTGGAGCCCGCCTAATGCGGGTCTTTCTCTCCGGCGACATCGTTTTTAATTAAATTACACCACCAAAACGTGCGACATCACAATAATTTTCATTGTCAAAAATCGGACATCACACAAAAAACAACACGTCTGCATCTTCAAGCCAACAACAACTTCAACAAAAGCTAGTTAAACTGTAAGAAGAAGCGGGATGGAAAAAGATACAAAGCAAAACACACACACTACAACAGAAACAGAAACAGAATGTAACAATCAATTAGCAGGTAAGCGGCAGAGACTTGAAGCTGGATTAACTATTTTCTTTAACCCTTATGTGTACTTGGTGGCTTATTGGGCACACAAATCTTATATAATAAAGGAGTGTTACTTGACCATATTAACCATTGCATTGACCACCAAGCATTGACTAAATCGGATTTATGTTAACACAAAACTAAGAAGCACACCAAAGGGTTAACATCTAACTTGGCACGCTTCATTTTATAGTCTGTTGTTGCTGTTGGTATTTTAAGTGAGTTAAAGTTGTCTTGCGAATGGTTATGGGAACATTTGATTGAAATAGAAAGCTTGTCTTTTATATGCTATTGTCCATTGTTATTAATTTGTCATCGAGTCACAGTTGTACAAAAGGCTCTCTAATGATGCTTTTGAATTCAAAACAAATAACAACTTTAGCACAGATATGAAACGGGCCAACCTCAAGCAGCAGTTAAAGTTGGAGTCTCGAAGTGGAAATATTATTCAAAGCGCGTGTACAATTTAAAATGAAATAAAATCAGACTGTGGCAGCTTTCGAAATTTTATGAGCATGTTGCGCTTATTAGTGGCACTACGAGAAATGGCGACAGGCCACAAAACCAACAACAAACTACAACAAACAAGCACGACATGCATTTCCACGGCTAATTTTTCACGCACGTTCCACATGCCCACCACTTCCCTTCCCCCGTCGACAGCGAGCGACAGCTCCTGGCTAGCCTCAAGCCTTTAAATACCCTTTCAAAATATTCGAAAAGGGAATGCAATATGTTTGTAAGAAAGTGTGCGCGAAAGAGAATTAAACGATAGAAGTGCAATTTTTTATATTCTTTGTAATATTTTCACATATTTCTTTACTACCTCTTGTAGATATGGTATAAATATTTAAAAGTAAATATTCAATTTCAATTTATTAAGTTAGTTATAGCCAAGTTTTATAAGTCAACATATGTTGAAGGATAATAATCAGAGAATATTTTGATAGTTAATTTGTTTTTCTCAGCTCAAATGCATTAAATAAGAACATTATCAGAATAGTAGAACCCATTATTTTGGTCCATTTTTGTACACTTTCCTTGGTTATACCCTTTGGGGCTGTAAAATATTGAAGATTGGAAAGCTTTAGCTTTAAACTTCTATCTTTAAACTATCTAAAGCTACCATTTGTACGATGTCAATGATATTAAATTACCATATCTTATCATAGTGTATTTAGAAATTTGTTAATTCGCTGTCGATAGTTGGTTGTAGGTTGTTGTTGGTTTTGTTTTTGTTTTTTGGCACGACGACACGCACGAGAAATTCCATAAGAGATAAGCATCGTGTACGACAAGGTGTATTATGGACCCAGGTTCGCCGATACGTTTGCTTGCCGAGTCGCGACGAGTCGAGGCGAGTCGCGACGAGTCGAGTCGAGTGCCATACTGTTGACTCTGTTAAATTGCCAATATTTATGGTTTTGGCCGTTTGAGTTGACTTGTTAAATGGGTGTTCCAGCCTGCAAGTCAGCAGGCACCACGCAGCATCCAAGCTGCATCCAAGGAGGCCCCCAAAATGGGTAGCTGCGAAACGTTTAAATACAAAACGTGTTGCAGGCCCGATAAGCACGCAAAGGAGCAAACCTAAAAATCAGCATGCAGTGTTTGTTGTTATTGTTGTTGTTGTTGCTTCTCTCGTTGTGCCATCAATTTTGACATATGCATGTCAAAGCTTTTACAGCCATTAAGACGCCATTTTGAAAGGGAACTACCATTTCTTTCTCTCTCTCATGGACTTGCTATGCTCCATCTTTGTCACACTGTGCAGCAAAGCATTAAAGCAGAAATGCGCAATGTCGTCAACAGCTCGCTGCTTGAAGATGAAGCTATAAAAATGTCAAAGCATGCCTCAAATATAACGAAGAATTATAAAGAAATCTAGTTAGAGACAAAAACACAACAAAAAACAAACAAAAAATTGTATATAAGAAATATATTAAAATTATATATGTATAAAATTAAAAAAATGGTGATGCTTTGCCAACGCAACAGCCTCTCAAGTAGTCGACACTTCAGTTACACTGCAAAGGTTCGTGGCCTTAACACTTTAACAGTCTAAACGGAACTATGAGTATAATATGAAATGTTACAAAAGTAAACTTAAGTTTAACCACAAAATAGTGAATTTCGCAGTACAAATATTATGGATATATTAGTCAGAATATTTCAGTTTTTATTTACTTTAATAATTATGTATCTTATAAAATAGATTAATATAATTGCTGCAAGTTTAATAACGATTTTGTGGTATAAAATTATATTTATATTATTTAATATTCAGTTACATTCTATGTCTTAAGTTAAAGTATCTGCTTTTAACTCTTTCGTCTTTATATTTCTTATAACAAGAAAAAAATTGCTAGATTTTTTGTTGCAATAGTTTTGCTGTTTATCTTAAAAAGCTGTTGTTGTCAGCCAGGTTGATACGTTGCTGATCTTGCGGTTTTTATGGTTTTTGTGCAGCTAGCAAACGAAACACTTTGAAAAAATAAATCAAGAAAAGGAATGTGCTTTTTTCTAAAACTATTGTAATCGTAGATGTGTGAGAGTGAAATGAATTTCCAAAAAAAAAGGAAAACAAGTATAAAACTTAAACCCTAATCATTTAACATTAACAAAATGTCATACGTCACACCCGATCATTTGTCAGATCGAAAAAAGAAACAACATATAAAAATCGCCCACAGTTTGAGAATGTGTCCAATGCAGTTGCCATAAATCAATGCAACCTAACCCCCGAACCCGGCACACGTTGTTGCACGTTTGACGCTAATAAAAATGCAAATCGTATGCAAGCATATGAAATATAGTATAATGTTTATAACTCAATTAAACCACAGCCACAGTTTTCTTAGTCTTGGCGGCGCATGCTGTGTGTCTCATTAAACTGGCGCCAAGACTCCAGCTTGGGGCGGTATTTACATGACAATGCCTCACTGTCTCTCGGTTGGCAGTCAAATTGGCCCATGATTTGGCTCTGATAAGAGCGCATTGTCTTTGCTTATCAAATGACCAGTCTGTCAGTCTGTCAGTTAGCCAGTCTTTCAGTCAGTCAAGCAGAAGGTAGCTGCTGACACTGCATACGAAGAGCTTAACTTGATTTCTTGGAATCAAAGAGATCAGAGATACGAGTAGACATGGCATATAATAAAATAATCTACCTCCTAATTTGGGTGTCGTTTACACGTGCCACAAAGACGAAGCAGAAGATGAGTTGCACCTCATCTTGAAGAGTTTCAAGTTTGATCTCTCTCTGTCCCGGCCTTCTCCTTCCCTCGTTAAACAAAGTGTAATCGCTAAATCTAAACAAAGACTTGGTATGCAATAGCGCTTTTTTCAGGTCTCTGGAATTCCGATGGGAAATGATAATTTTGATTGGTAGTAACAGTGGCGTTTCTCATTTGGTCAGGCTTTTGATGGAAAGTTGTAAGCTGTAAGTTTGTCACACATCATTCTGTTTATGATTTAAAGCTTTGTACTTTCTTTCCTACGCATTCCAGAAGATGCAGCAGTCATAATTGTTCGATAATGGTGTCTTAAAATGATAAACAAAATTCATTTCTCGCAACTAACATTAATTTTACTAGGTAATTCAACTTAAGTCTAATTTCATTTAGTTTCTACTTAATTCAGTTAACATCTAGACTCTTACCATTCCTATCCATTTGTCCTAAACACTTTCTACACATGCCATCAATTAAAAAGATTCTTTCTTCTCTATTCACTAAACATCTTGACCCCGCAATTTGTCATTGTGTTTTTCTTTCTTATTTTCTTGTATTTTTTGTATTTTCCTGACGTTCTAGACATTTATTTATATATTCATGTGTGTAATTTGCTATTTTGCCTTGTCGTTGTCGTTGTTGTTGTTTAGATTTCTTTCTTGCTGCCCGACGACACTTGACCCTATCAAATAATAATGACTTGTGTACATGACTGGACTGGACAGGCACTGGCTGAATTTGTTGGTGACTGTCTCAAAATCTGGCGCCGTTTACAATGCCAGCGGCTAAACAAAATAACACAAGATAATACATACATATAAAAAAAAAAGAGAAAAAGAAACATCAGCCAAATACTGCATATACAAAAGTCAATAAACTTGAATCTGATAAGTTGACAGCGAATGTTAGAGAAAAAGGGGATAATTCGCTGAAGGCAGAGGGTTTTTTATTTGCCCGTTTTGTTGGTAGTCGCGTTAAATTGCAATTTGTGGGAGATGTTTAAGAATAATCGAGTTAAGGCAATGCATAGTCTCAAAGTGACCCTAAGATATGGAAAGTGGTGTGAAACTTAGATGGATTCAAGTTGTTTTGAATCCTTCATCATTCACCAAAAACTGTAAACTTGCAATTATTAAATGTAACTTAAATAATCAAGTAAAATTCTTAACAAAGTTACTTTCAGTCTATATTTCATTCAATCTTTGCATAATTCTTAAAATTCTTTAGTAAATTTCTATCTTTATTTATTTCTTGACCTACCACAGCTGACATTATAGTTTGTTGAGTTAAAGGGTTGCAGGCATCAAATCAATTGATTAACTTTCATAAGTTACTCGCTGCTAATAGACCTCTCTTTACCTTTACCTTCATCACTTACACCATTGACTGACTCATTTCAAATATTTACTGTATGTTTGTGTGTAGAGAGGAGCGGAGAGGTTCAATCGCCAGCTGAGTTTCCCTTTGTCTGACTAAATGTCAGCTGGCGCTACAAAAAGCCATTGGCATAAATTATATCTACATACGAATGAGAGTGTATGGCAAAGGCGCTCAGCCTATGTAAACGGAGTAGGACCCTTCTCCAACTCTCTTTCTCGTTGGGCTTCATCTGCAACTTTAACTCGAGAGCGATTTTTAACGCGCACAGCGGGTGCTCATTGTCCCAGGCAGTTAAACAAGACGCTTTTCAGCTCGTAAGCCATGCCTCAACAAAAAGAAAAAGGTTTTATTTTTTATTTATTTTGTTTTTAGTTTTTGCTGCTTTTGGTTAATAAAGTTATTGATTTGTGTATTAAGTGGCGTGGGTGAATATGGCCAACAATGCTGTGGGTCCTCTGCAACAATTACAAATTATGGTGCCACATTTGGTGGCATTTCTCTTCAGGCATTTATCACTTTGATATGCTTTTATTAAATGCTGAGCATTTAAAGGTCTCTTAAGCTGACGCCTGTCAATTGCGACACGAGCAAGTCACGTACCACAATTCAGGTTCACTTAGATTCGCCCTCCCACTGGCAAGAGGGACGGGGAAACGTGTGGGCGGTCGGCGCGTTTAAGTAGCTTAAACATACGCGGTGGTCCAAAGCATAACTTTGTCTAATGACTCGGAAATCCGTCACTAATAATAAAAGCCAAGGCTATAAAAAATAAGGCAAGCAAGGCATTTGAGACGTCAGCACTGAAGTCGATTCTCAACATTTGACACACCTACCTCCCGTCCCGCCCTCTCGCCTTCCCTCTCTCTCCATCTCCCCCATCCAATTGCCAGTTGCATTTGGGTTTGCATTGAAGAACGGGCTCTGAGCATTTGAGCACGTGTGCCTCATAATCCTATTACCGGCCCGAGAAGTTTCTTACTTGGTCTGGCTTGATTGTCGATTCTCTCAATATTTTTATGAATGAACATTTTCTGTCAGCACAAATACATACATACATGCATACATATATAAGTTTAAGTTTATGCAAACTTGTAAATAAAATCAAGTTTCGCATTTACTTAATTGCAGCATAAATATGCAAAGGCGGAAGGCCTTGAGTAGCAAAATCAAAATGATTGCTGATTAAATAAGTTAATAAATTCCAGCTTATGCAAATAATATTCCTAATATATAATGCTTAGAATATAAGATGCACTTCTCTTAAAAGAAAATAAGATACTTTAACAAGAAACGAATCTATGCATACTAATATATAAAAGAAATGTGAATTCGCTTTATCAAATATTTTCTAAGTAATAAGGGAATTCTCCTAAATCAGTACAAGTCCAGTACAAATATGGAACGGGAATCCAACTAAATATTTTAATTGAAGTATCCCAGAATATATTTCTATTTTTTTTTTTTTTCTTACTCTCCTTTATCTTAGCCCCAAAAGTTAAGACATTTTAAAGCGCTTTGCCTTTAAATTAAATTCACTTGTCGCCTAAGGAGCAAAAGGGAGTTGGGCACGCCCCTAAACGTTACCCCATCCGCCCGCTTAGCATTGAGCGAAACTCAAAGTTTTGTTGTTGTTTGTTCTGAGCACCCACGCATGCGCCTGCAATGATTGCGAGGGGTTGAAGGCATTAAGAAAGAAGAGGAAGAAGAAGGAGAAGGTATCAAGGAGTCGCGAGTCGCGAGTTTTTCAAAATGGCTGCGCAAATATTTGATTATCGTCTGGGGACAAAAACGCTTTTGTTGTTAAGCCTAACTGTTACTGTCGCAATTCATTGAATTTGCAGGGCTAATTAAACACGTTAACAACTGTCGCGATTCAATGAAGCGTGCAGGGATAACTTGCTTTGGGGATCGTCGCCAGTTAGCCACCAGACGCCAGACGCCAGTCTTTCCAACAACAAAAGATATTGCACAGTCTGTTGCCCTGGTTCCGATACAGATTTGAAATTCAATTTTTGTGTCTCCGATTTTAATTTTTCTTTCGCTCTGTTTTATGGGCTAAAGACCAGCGGCTTGGTAGCTGTCCATATTGTACGACTATCCCTACTATGTTGCAGCATCGTTTGCCTAATGTGAGTGGACAGTTTTGGCCCGGCGCCCAATCAAGTGTTTGCAAATTGGGTTAAGCGGGAACAGTGGTTACCACAAAATGGGAAATTACCTAAACATTGTCAAGGTACATCAAGTTGGAGTGTTGGCTAAAATTCTTCAAAAATCTCTAACTTCATCTCAAGTCTTAAATAAACAAACTATTTATGTTCATTAGGGCTTTCTTTCTTGCGAGCGATCACTGTACCACAAAGGACCCAACGAAAATAAGCAGCAACGAACTGCAAGCCCCGTTCGTGGAACCGAAAGCGCTTCCAGGAAGCATTGAGTGCTGCCCACTTGCTGCACAATTGCAAATGCCGTTAATGCCCAGCAAAGCAGCTGTCCTGGCGCCGCCCTAAAAAACCAACAATTCACAAATGCACTCAACTAACCAACACACACACACACGAACTCACTCAAGCGCTCGGTAGTCGGCAGTGCATGAGAGAGAGAGAGAGCCGTGCGCATCAAAGGGCAGCTAGAGTGAGACGGCATGCGCTTTGAGTGAATTGAAGCTTCACATCGTCTTCGTCGTTGTTGTTTTCTTCTCGTTGTTCGCGTTGCCGACGCCAACGCTTTCAAATGGGCAAATTCAGTTGATACTCAGCTTTATGTGACATTCGTCGGGAGAGCGGACGACAGCTAAACGACAAATAAAACCAGCAGCTGCGACTTACAAAAATAAAACGGAAAAAGCTTTGCGCCGTCGGCTCCACAAAACAGCAAATACAACGAAAAACTACACAAAATAATTAATAAAAAAAACAAAACCACACACAAACAACCAGCTCGCATTTGGAACATTTGCGCAACGGAACTGCTCAATTAGTAAACAACAATAAAGTAAATTACAAATTTCAATGTTGACACCAATTCAAATTGCAATAAAAAATAGTATTATTTAATAATATACATATTACAAATATTTAATACGCTTGTCAACACTTGTTCTTATAACTAATGTGAATAACAAACAGTTTATACATAGTTTATGTTGTGTTAATTGATTGCTGTGATTCCGATTAGCTGATTTACAATGAACGCGCAATCGCAGCCCATTTGATAAGCAAACGGCATAAGCAGCAGCAACAACAGCAGCAGCAATAGCCAACAACAACAACGCCTGGAATATGTTGTATAATGTGCCGTGTTATCAAAACTTTTCAACGCTGGATTACTACAAGGTAAGCATGAGCTTTATTGCATTAAAGTCTCCTTTGCCTTCTGCTTCTCCCTGAGCTTTCTGCTTCTTATTTCTCTTGCCTTATCGCCGTTTCTCATCTTCTTATGTCACTTAGAATAACGATATACCTTTATCGTTTTTTTGAGTGCACAAAACTGTTCCTGGAACTTTCTTTCCTAACCTTAAAATTGTAGATAGATCGATGGGCAGAGGATTCAAGTGTTTATTACATAATATTAATTTCGGTTTGCAATAAGTACAAAGACTTTCATTGAGAAATGTTTTGAAGAATTTTTGTTCTTTACTTAGGCTTATTTTCAGTTTTTTTTTTTTGACCACACACACACACAAAAAATATTGCATAATGATAAAAACCTCAAGAGTAGCTCTTAAGATCTAAAATTTTCAACTTTTCAACTTTTGCATCGCTTTAATCCCTAATTCTGACTCTTATTCAAAGAAACAAATGGCAAAAATAATACATTTTCTACATCAACAGCGCGTAATTGCAAGCCTTTCTAATGCGCAGTCTAGATCTACATAGATATTATGGATGATCTCGTTCAGTGAGCTGTAAGAAATCAAAAAATGAAAACCGTTTTTGGCTACTGCGCATTTTGCCAAAGACCCAAGAAACAGAAATGAAAACCTAACAACGAAGAATAAACCTTTAAATGCTTTGCCTTTGAGCAGACAATGGCAGGAGACAGGCAAAGATAGTAGTTAAAAAAAAAGGGCAAAGAACTGCCATTTATCCTGTCGATCGAAAAGCAAATCATTTGACCAGAAAATAAAACCACAAAAGCAAATTTTTCTTAGCTACAATGCCAGATAAAGGCAGTAGGTCAGGCAGCTTACATATATGTGTATTTATATGTATGTATGTGTAGGTGTAGATCTCTTCGGAAATCTATTGAGTTGTTGATTTCTGTGCATTTGTTTTTTCCTTTTTGATTGACAGTTTTGTTTTCTCTCTCTCTTTTTGGTTGTTGCCCTGGCTACAGAGAGACTCATTACCGTTAGGTTTTGGCGTAATTTGAGTGGAGTTTTTGGGAGCAAAGCAATTTGCGCTTTTGCTGTTGCTAGGCAAAAAGCATTTCTGCTTGTGGAGCAACAACAAAATGGCGGCTATCGATGTGCTCTATATATGTAAGTATATATAAATTGTGGGGGGAGGGGGCCGCCATTTTGTTTGTCTATTTGTCAATCTCATAAATGCAAATGCTCTGAGCTGCGGGCTCTGAGTACTTTTGCTGGGTCTTCTGTTTGCTGGTGCTGCTGCTGCTGCTGCTGTTGAAGCCATTAGCAAATAATTTCAGCGAAATTTTTATTCAGCATTGTTGTGCTCACTGTACACACACACACACACACACACACACAAATGCCGTCAGGATAATTTCATTGAAATTTGAGTCGTCAAAAGGAGCAGCAGCAGCAGTAGCAGCAGCAAAAATGTACAAAAGGACGCCGTGCAGATGCCTTGCGCTTTTCGTTATTTGTTTTTGGTTGTTGGCTGTTAGTGTGGTTGTTGCTGATGTTGTTGTTGTTGTTGCTGTACGCTACGGGCGCGCCATTATAACAACAAACAATGCAAAGAAGAGCAGGGATCAGGGAGCACGGAGCAGGGAGCATTAAAAACGTTGCCCCCCGCAGCATTTGAGCGCTGCGGGTTTTATTTTTTAATTTTATATGCGGTTGTTTGCTCATTTTAGTGTTTGTGTTTTTTTAGAGGCGAACTCTCTATTACATCAAGCCACGCCCACAAGAATCATTTAAATGCTGTTCGGCAGCGAGAGAGTTTCAGTCGTAATGTCCTGCGACATTTTTACAGCATAATCCGCAAATCTTTGCATCGCTGCTAATCCGGCTTGCATTGTTTTGTTCAAGGGTCAACAGCAGCAGGCTTAAATGGCAAATGGTATTTGGTCTTCTTCCTTCTAAATCATTTTCTCATTTTTGGGCGTGGCACAGGAAGTGCAGCCAGAGTAAAAAGATGTCATCTGCACTTAAGCTACCTGTTTGAAACTGAAAAGGATAGAAGATCAAAGCGAGAGAGAGAGAGAGCAAGAACTAAAAGACAATTGCGAAATAAACTTGTTTGTTTGTTTACACGTCTCAAAAGTTGTTTGTGTTCTTTAAAACAGAAATTTCACAGTAGCATAAACAGAATCTTTGCCCATAAACAAATCAAAATAATCAACAATTATCGAAGGGCAGTCAGCTTGGATACACAATAGCTATAGGCACGGGCTGGAACTGAGGATCAGGTTCATATTTTTGTCAATGTTATTTGACGGGCAGCAGTTTGGAACCAATTTTTGCGTAACTTTAATATTTCATTATTAAAATAAACAATATGATTCGAATATTTTGATTCCTTTGCAATTATATCTCTTAACATATTTCTATGTTAGCAAACCGTGTTTAACTTTAAACTTTAAGTTAAACTTAAGTTTCTATCACAAGTCTTTGTAGGTAAAAAGTTTCGTTAAAGGAACGAATTGTGAAAATTTATGATGTCTCTCTAGAAAGAGTTTCATATAATGGCATCAGAACCTTAATATATGTTGATTTTTTAACTAGTTTCTTTTAATCTCAACCGCAATTCCTTGTATCAAAATAATTCTGCATATCGTTTTCCATAAATCAGACTTTAGCTGACGTCATTCTTGGCAACAAGAAAAACAAAAATAAAACCACAAAATGTATGCAGGATATTTGCATGTAGCTCAGTTGGATTACATAATTTGCAATGTGGCAGCGACTCAAATGTCACTCAAGTAGCAGAAGGGAGTCGAGTCCTTGCATTTGCATTGTTCCTGTTCCTGTTGCTTTGTGTTTGCTTGTGGCAGGCACATAATCCGCTCAACTGTCGAGAACGGCGTCTGCAGCATGCCGCTTAGCCATTTTATCCTCATTTTATGTCGCCTGTCAGTTTTGTTTAGTAAAAATTAGAGCAACCTGCCTTGGATATAATGCGCTTGATGCTACTGATTGCTCCTGCTGATTGTCTTCCTGCACTTGGCCGTATTTTTGTTATCGTTCGGAGGATTTAGCGTCTAATTCCCTCTAATGACTACAAATATTTGTGGCCATTTCTGACTCATCAGCATCGGGTCTAAATTTTGAAGAGCAGCCATAAATAGTTGGCTAAGGTAAAGCATTAGACAGGTCGATAAAGAAGGCCTGTACCAAATCAATTGTCACATTCGACAGCATGTTTTGAGCTGAGTCTATGCTATAGGCTATAGATAGAAACATCAATAAATATACGCCAGTCAGCTATATTTATATTCCTTCATATTCAATATTTTTGAAAGTAGAATGTTCGGAATTGTGAGTGCCAGTTGATGCAGCAACTGACTAAATCAAAGCAGCGTTTGTAGCTACAGCAACTTTATTTGCATATTTCAATTTCACAATAACATTTTTCATCAACGATGCTGATTCTTGCGAGAAAATGGTACTCAGTACGATTATGAATTTTGATACAAAGTTTTGACAATGAATTTGAAATCAGACTGGACAAATTACTTTAAATACGTTTAGATAATTGCGTTAAAAACTTGTTTAATTTGTAGCATACTTTTTGGGTGAAGTGTCAATCAGAAAGTATTGCTTCCCGCTATATTTGAACATGTTTATATATAAGTATATGAAGCATAGATTATTCACGAGAGACACCGCCGATATGCAACCTCAACTGGCAAAACTGTCACATCAAAAAGCGCGCACATTTACAACGCCCCGATAATTGGTGTTGTGGCTGTGGGTAAAGAGTTGGTGGGGGGACTGCCACTCTGCTTACAGCAATTCTCGTTAAAGCGGAACAGTATTGGAAAATGGGAACTATATAAATGAGCGAAAGTACGACGAAATGAACTTGTCATAATTATTTGACAGTTGCAGATGATCATGATGTTGATCATAATGATGATTTGGAAATGAAGATAATTCCAGTTTGTTCTGAGAAGCGTTTGGAAGTTGATGTAAAACATTTTGT
The DNA here is from genome assembly GCA_030179655.1 of Scaptomyza flava. Lineage (NCBI taxonomy): Eukaryota > Metazoa > Arthropoda > Insecta > Diptera > Drosophilidae > Scaptomyza > Scaptomyza flava. The sequence continues at coordinate 15,498,661 of JARNME010000029.1, forward strand.
TGTGCACGGCACGACAGGAATGCTTGACAAGAGCATGCCCCCGCATGTGGCAAGATCTAAGGGGTTTACATACATATGTGTATACTCTTTAACCAGATAATGCTTTCGGCACTTTGATTTAGCTAGAGCGGGTTGTCGTTTTGTTGGCGGGGTCAAGTGGGGAAGCGCAGCCTGTAAAAACAAAACGCGTAGATCGTCTTCGAGGTTTCGCCTCATTTCCGGTTCAATCAAGAGGGCAGCAGAGGAGTGAAGCTGTTGCCATGCTAAGTATATATCTCTTCTCTTCTGGGTTTACTTAGGTGTGGCTGTTGTCAGTCAAAGGGCGCAGACAGGCAGTCCAGCTGGATGGCAACCCTGCTCCCGCTCTTCCCTCTCAGTCGGTTGCAATTAAGCGGCTCGCAAAGTTTTCTATTTGTCGTAGACAAATTTGTCGGCAATCAGCGTGTGACCTTTGACTTGAAGCGATCACATTGCTCGTTAGCAGTCGTGACAGTTTTTCTTCTTATATTTTCTCTGTTTTATTTTTTTATTTTTTCATAATTTTTACCACGAAATGGCTTTCAGTAGTCTATGATGATGCCTCTCTTCCCCTAACAACGGCAAACTGCATTTTTCCGGACACTCAGGATAAAATATCAAATTTCTTTGCTGCACATTTTTCACTCCCTGGGAAAACTGCATTTGCCAAGCTGTACTACAATTGGCAGCCAAAATGCCAAACAGCAAATCACAATTCACATTCACTGTCTGCTTGCTCTCTTTTCTCTTGCATTGATTGGCGAAATTTGATAGTTCTTCGATCGTTTGCAGAGTACCAAAAAAAAAAAAAGAACAAAATAAAAATATTCGGTGCACCTGTCTAGCAAAACTTTGCCTGCCTTCCTCTTGGAAAAAAAAAGAAATACTTGTTATTAAACATCAAGAGTTGGTTCATTGGCTAATACTTGTAATGGGATATCTTTTACAACGGCCTTGCGCTTTAAGTAATTAAGTCTAACGGAAATAATCAACTATTTCTATTTCGATATACATACATGTAGATGTATTTATTTTTATATACTATGTGCTATACATATGCTATTCTTGTTTAATGTGGCCAAGGTCTGTGCTGAAACTGATCCATCTGAGCCGTAGGGTTGCCTCGACAGTTGAGTAATTGATAGCGACCGACCATTGCGGTATAGTATTGAGTTGCTGCCCAGCGTTCTCGGCAGTTGGCACAGTTTTGTGTGCTTCACTTTATGTTCTAACAACATGAATCGAGTACTAAATATATATCTATGTAGTGCTGCCCTTGTCTAGTTTGTTTGTTAAGATTTTCACTAAGGCATTTAACACCCTTTTTTGAAGCTTTAAGGGAATACAAAAGTGTTGGATTTTTTAAAGTTTACCTTTCAAGTAAACGTATTTTGGAAAGATCCAATCTAAGTGTTCACAGACAACTTATGTTGTCGTCCAACTTATTCACATGGCTGCTAAATTTATCCAACATCCATAGCTGACTATTCGAACAAGAACCTTTAATGGAATGAAATTGATATGAGGGGTTAATAATATTGTTGTTTCTTTTTACCTTAAGTAAAAACATATTTTGCTGTTTTCCACACATTTTTTTCCCAAGATTTACATCAACTGGGCGCAGCTGATTAGCAAAAGGGGTTAAGAAGTTACATAATTAGAGGGTTAAGACACTTTTTCCGAGGGTTGCTTTTTGCTTGCCAATTACATTTTTAATTAGCAAACAAAGACTCCGATTTCTTGCAATAATTTGTGGCATTTATTTTACCCAAAAATAAATTAAATAAATTTAAAATCTAAGCATTGAACTCTGAACTGTGACATCTTGAGAATAGGTCAACATTATTGTTTAATTAGACGACAATAGCTGTCAATAGTTTGTCTAAAATGCTGAACCTCTCAAAACTAGCTGAGAGTCTTAATGGTTTTGAGCTGTTTGCAAGGTCAAAATTTCAAGAGGGGACGATGGCATTAGCGAAGTTTCCGATCCGAATGCCAGCTGTGTGTATTATGACTTATCGCTATCTTTAATAAAAATCATATCGCACTCAAATCTCAATGACTACTTAAAGCTACCCTGACGCCCCCCAACAAACAGACCCTTAAAAATGGCACTTGAGGCAGCTGCTGTTTGGCACTTTAAGCTTTAATTGAAGCCCTTGGGTGCCATCTATAAAAACCTCAACATTAATAAGTGTTAATAATTGTGTGTGAGCCTGTTTTTCAACTGTCACGCCCCACCAACCCTTGGGCTACAATTTCACTTCACTTTCGCGAAAGTCAACCAAGTTTTGGAAAGGCTCAAAACAAGCCAGACGAGCGTAACATGGCTAGTGGTCCAGTATAGGATTACCACACAGCATCCGCATCAGCATTTTCCCCAATGATTTGTTGTTGTTGTTGTTGTAACTGCGTAACTTTACAAATTCAATTTGTCAGCAATGCTTGCTTAGAGTTGAGGGTTGTATTTTGTTTTTCTCCTTACTTTTCATTTATTTTTTACTGCTGGCAAATTAAATTTCATAGGCCTGGCAACGACTAACGAAAACATATGCTGCATACTTGCGGGCGGTTGGTCGTGGTGTTGGTGGTGTTTACTGTACAGTGTGTACCAGGGCTATGCATTTGATAAGAGCTCGCCCAGGCGTGACTATTTAATTTGTTGCTGCCGCGTTTTTGACACGCGCAAGTCGAGAGCGCATAATTAAATTAATTAGAGAGTCGTTCCCACAGGTAAAACCAGCCTAACACACTCGTTGCTAATGCTATGCTTATGATTTTTAATATTAGACTAGCAATATACCCTGTTAAAGACTCAAATTTGTTTTGTGGGATAACAATATATTGGTTTATGTTCTACAAATTGTTCTGTATCAACTTGAAATTCGAAAGTATCATTTGAGTCAGTCAGTAAAGTAAGTAATTATGTAAAGCAAGAAGTTGTTAATATAAATCTTAAGATATTTTATATTTTTAGAGTATATATTATTATGTTTTATCTAACAAACGAGTTCCTTTGAAACTCAAGTTCGCATATTACAAGCCAAAAATTTTATTATTTAACAATGATAAGGATATAATCCAACGATTATTAGTTTATTCATATATTGTCCATTTGTATTTTTTTTATTAAATGTTCAGTATTTAAGAAGTACTAAATAGCACCATTACAGTATTTATTTAAACAAAGTCAGATAACATACTATTATCTCTTGTTTATTTCAAGTAACTTATTTGGAATCTTTTTCCTCAATTTACTTTCTACAACTTAGGATTCTTAGTCTAAGTGAGCATGCGTCAAAACTCGATGCTTATCACACCCGCTTTGCTTTGTGCTCTATTTTGGGTGGCATTCGAGTATCAACCTGCCTTTCGGTTTCTCTATTTTCACCCACCTTTGCTTTTATTTTTTGGTCGTTGTTGTACACGCTTTATGAGCGGGCGTGTTCATTGGATTTGATGCCTATGCCAAGTGACAGCTGACACACTTCGCTGCCCGGCTTTGGCAACGTGGGTGGCGACAGGTTGCCCAGGCAATGGCTGGTTTGGGTGGATTAGATGGCTGTGGTATCTCTCTGCTGGAGTTTTCATTGTCATAGCCGGCTTTTAATGAAAATTCCTGACCAATGTTTGTTTGTTTGTTTTTGTGTTTTTTTTTGTGCTGAGGTCACCATGGCAATGCAACAGCAATGAATGCTGCTGCTGCCACTTATCAACATGCCTCACTCATTCCACCTCCAACTTCCCCTCCCCCCACTGTGCAGCTGTGTGTTGCAGTGGCATTGGCGCGTGCCTCAAACACAAACACGGGTTCCGCATAATTTTCAGCGGAATGAAAGCATAAACGAGGCGTTCCAAAACGCAACCCCGGTGGTCAACATCATAACAGCGACTCAGCAAGTGCTCCGAGTTGCTCCTCCGATCGAGTGCATAAATGCAATTTGTAGCTCGATTTATTTTCGATTCGCTCTCTCTCTCTCTCTGTGAAGCGACCGCCATAAACGCACATAGTCCAAGTTATTGTTTCATATACTATGTATAGAAGATTTTTTTTTTGATTCATAAAAATTCTCTTTGACTTCTGTGTATGGCACTTAAAACGTTTATATGTAAAAACAACAACAGCAACAGCTGAATGTTGTTTTTACTGGGCTCAGTCCAGCAGCGATTAAAGTTTCTTGATTTTAGCATTTAGTTTTTATAGCATATTAGGTTATATGAGCTTATGATTTGTAGTCATAAAACAAACGTCTTTAAACTTGCAGAAGCTGATCCATAACAATCTAAAAATGTTATGGCATTTCTACACGAGATGCCATAATAAATTATGACACCAAATATTTTCACTCGAATGCATTTTCGTCAAAGTTTGTATACAAAACGAATTTATTCATGCATTTAACCACAAAATTTAATTGTTCTATTAATAAACATTTAATTTTGGTATTTTTATGCCGTTTGTAAATGTATTTTTGTGTGTAAGTGAACTGAAAACGTTTTTAAAATGTACACATATAAATTATTTTATTTACTTTTCAAATTTATTTATCGAAAATATTTTGTAAATTCTTCTGCATTAAAAAAGCCATGAATATACAATTGTTCTTTTTTTTAAATATATTTTTAGATAAAGTTTATTAACTTCTCACAATCTGTATAATAGCTGAAGTGTTATTGCTTTGGCTAGCAAAATTTGTAATTTATGCAGCGATAAAAAAAAAAAATATACAAGCAAAACTTAACACTTGCTGCAGACATGTTGAATTCTTGCGCTTCTGCAGCAATATTCTATTTGATGTATCTTGCGGTTAATGCAATTTGTTGCAAAGTGCATGCCTCAGCGCATATTTCTCTGAAATAAGCATAGAATACAATGGAATATCTGAGTAATATAGAGTTGATAGTGGCTCGTGTGGCTCGATGGATATCAGTTTGAAATGCCTGCGAATCAGAACTTTGGCATGCGCTGACAACTATAAAAAAATCAAAATATTAAATCATATATCAGCTAAATAAGACTTGACCCAATTGTAGGCCAAGTTTCAAGCAATGCAAATGACGCATCGCAAGTTTTTTACTTCATGCATTTGCTGTTGTTGCTTGTTTTTTTTTGTTCTTTTTGGCATTGCTTCCTGAGTGTCGAGCGAACAAGACAAGCAACAACCGACAACAACAACAACGACAGCAGCAATTGGTTGTTATTGTTGTTGTTGGTGTTGTCTGGCGAAGACCAAGACCTTATCTAGATGCTAAACCGAGTCCAGGCCTCTCAGATCAAGTTGTAAAAATGCGCGCGATTATCGTTCAACACGCATGAGAAAGAGAGATAAGGAAAACAAAACCAAAGAGTGAGAGAAATGGAGAGGGAGCTCAGGTGTTGAACCTGGGGGCAGCAAAATGGCGCCCAATCCTGAATAGCTGCTATATGTATTTACATATATTCTCTGGCTCTTACAAACTTACGTTTGTAGTATGTAATCTACTATACTATACTATACAACACCGGGGAGGTCCAGTCCGATCAAAACTGAACGTAAATCTTAAACACTTTAGTTGCTGTTGTTGTTGTTGTTCGTTTTGCTGGCCTGCCTTTGGCGAGCAGCACGATCAGCACGTTCAATGCGGACGACAGACGACCGGTCCCCAGCTCCAGCATCAACTCCAACTCCTCCCCAGCAATCCCGGCACACCAACTTGACAAATGTGCGAGACTCAGCACAACATGCTAAGAGAAGCAACCGGCTTCAGCTTCAGCTTCAACAACAACTACAGAAACAACAGAAAATACTATATCTGCAAATGCAGCAAATTGTGCACAGATTTGTTTACAGACTTGGAATGGCAAAACACACAAACACAAACACACAAACAGAGAATGCAAAAGGAGGAGATGAGGGATTGAGAAAGGGTAAGGCAACTGATCAGTGAACTCCCCGGCTAGCTGATCGCGCGTAGATATAATTGACGACATGTTGTCTCACGATCGTGCTAAACCGATTAAGGCATATTTAATGTGCCACCAAAAAAAAAAGCTCTAAGCTGACTTGTCAGCAATCAGAAACCTCTTTGAGTTCATGGCTGGGTTAAATAGTGTAAACTTCTACTTTATTTACTTAACTAAGTGTGTCATGATGCACTTCCGCTCAGAAAAATAAACAAAATAACAAATTGCGGAATTGCTTTGCACAATTTCACATGTAAATGGCATTTGTTAATTGCAACTTAGATGGCAAATGGCAATTGTGCAACCGGCAAACTTTCATGTTTGGCAAACCGAAAATAAATCTTTTAAATGTTTACAATTATGCATACACAATAATATTTTTCTTTCATTTGTTAAACAGTTATTTATATCAAATATATAACAATAAATTAACAAATAGCAAGATGAAAATTTTGTTTAGTATAAATTTCAACAAAAATAGATAGATAGATAGTAAGTTACATAAATACTTCAATGATTAAATGGTGTGCGTGTCGTAACGCCCAGTCTCATTACGACCGCGGGCGTTAAGACACAAAAAAAAGTGTCATAACGCCGACTCCCAAAATGTCATAGCGCCCGCGGGCATTGTGACACAATTAAAAGTGTCATAACGCCCTAAATATCTTAAAACTTACAAATTGCATTAAGAACCAATGAAAGTATCGTTAGTAAAAATACTTTGCTATTCAGTCAAATGGTTAATGTTCTAAAATGTGTTATTCTCCTTTAAAAACGCGGGATTTGGTACTTCTGCCTTGTAACCATTCTAAAGCCTGTTATGAGTGCTTCAAACATATGAAGGATAGATCAACTAACTTTAATTTGCTCTGCCCATATTGTAGACTGTTAGTTGTGAATCAAACTAAAGTTTTTCCATAAAGTATTTATTAATCGAAATTTAATTTTTGTCTCAAAATTTACTTGCATCCATTCCTAATTATATAAAAATAATTAAAAGGTTCGTTCGCCGTTAATGTACTTCTTATAGTGTCATAACGCCCAAAAAAAAAGACACTCTTATGGCCCCGCGGTCCTTATGACACTTTTTTTTTTTGTCATAACGCCTGCAGACCTTATGATACTGTGCGTTATGAGATGTACTCTAATCGGGTAATGATTATTTCAATTGCCGATAATTGTAGACAGTAAAATGTGGATAATGTGAACACTGGAAAAATTCATAATATGATGCAAAGCATTAAAAATGCATAAAGATAGATGTATTATAGGCTGTAATAATATATAAAACTACATATATAACTAATCAGCAAAACCTTGTAAATCATATAATAATAATAATAACTTTGTGATCTCAACAATAATAGTTTTACGAGTAAAGTCAGGGGATAACTTAATTATAAACTTAAGACATTTTCACAAATAAATGAATCAATTTCTAAATTGTATTAAAATCGAAATGAAGTTCAAAAACTCTACTATAAATGTAAAATTGATTTATTCCCTGCGTGTCAAATATGAAATCAATAAGTGAGTGAGAAACAATTAGTTAGTATCAGTTAGGTTGTATTTGTGTGTTAATTAAATTACTAAACGTATAAATTCAATATTCACACACAAAGACAGCAATCGTTATTATATTATTCATTTATTATATGTCTTTTGTTTTGTCAGGTGGCAGGCGACTGGCGTCTGAATGTGCAGTTGTTTGGGTTGGATGATGTTTTATTTAGTTAGAATTCCAGTGTAAAATATGAATCGATTGCGAACTGTGTTTATATGTGTGTGTTCTTGCTTCATATTTATTGCCATGAGTAGTTGTTGCAATTTTAAGTCTGCTTTGTTTACGTATAGTTCCATATGATCGATAAGACAGAGCAAAGACTTTGAAAAGTTTATTTAGACGTTTTTGTTAATTTAAGCTTTAAATAAATAAAATTGGCTTACAAAAGTGAATTGTGAGTATTGACGTGTAACAAATATATACATAAATTGCAAAAAAAAAAAAAATATTCAAAATGGGATTTCACTTTTGACAGGAAATTAGGTAAAAATCAATCAAAGCACCTGTCAGATATTTGAGAATAAAACTTGTAGTAGGAGAGTAAAAGAAAGCATTTTCAACTTCTTTTAGTTAGCTTAATAAAATTTCATTAAAGTTGAGTTAATTTATTAGCAAATTTACTTAATTTTATAAATTTATTGTTGAATACTCAAGCACCCGCATAGCTAGTTTTTAAAGCTGATTCATCCAATAAACATATTAATTCGGATGTAGATTTCTATTGTTATATATCTGGTGCACAATAAAATTCGTTAGTTATACATATTGGATTTCTCTATCATCTTGTTTATATGGCTATAAAACTATTAATAAATATTTATTTTAGTTTCACTTGTTTGTTGGTTTAAATTAAAGTTGCATTTTATTAAAGTCCGCGATGATTGAACAAATTAACCTGAATGTGATTGAATTTCATTAATATGTAAGTAGTATAAAGAGCTGGCAATATATATAAATTTGTTAATTAAATTAATTAATGCGCATTATTATAAAATAAAAACCATTCAAAAATGTTTGAGTGACATTTGGTTTTTTTAAAAGACATGAAAAAAAAACTTAAATATAATTAAAACAAATAATATGCTGCGTGGATAGAAAAACGCGACGGGGCAACCCACCCTCGAGTGTAATGGGGCGGGGCCAAGGCAAAGCACCATTGCTGTGCAAGAGCGAGATAGCAGCTAACAAACAACGGCGCTCTCGCACGCTCGCACTCTTGCTCGCTCACGAAACTCTCAAACTCGTTTTGAGTGTTTTGTTGTTGGTTTTTGTTTGTTTGGTAATGTTGGTGGTGGCACTCTCGCCCAATGCCGAGATTTTCACTCAGAATGGACAACCGAATTCAGTTCAGCCGAGATACTTTAGTTCAGTTCACTCGAGCTATTCAAAGCGTACGCTACAGCGTTAACGGAACTCGCTAAGCTGTGAAACTACAGAAAAATATATTTTTCTTATACAAAACTACGCGCAGTGTACGTGTGTGAGTGTGCGCGTGTGTGTGCGAGTGTACTTACTACATCAAATCAAATGACAACGCATTGATTGAGTTTCAAAACATCTTTACACAATCAGACTATAATCCTAGCGAAAATGGTCACCCTAATGCCATATAACTATGCAGCGCCTCGTTGCGGATTAATTGATAAAATGATTGAACCAAAGGTAATACACATAACATGACATGCAACAATTCCAATTGTCGCCACATTCAAGTCTAAACTTTGAGCGAAGCTTTAAAAGTGACGCGGTTTTCGGTTAGGTTTTTTTTTTTATATCGAGACAAGTCTCGCTTTGGGTTCGCTCTAAAAATCTCTATATTTTTTCTGCGGCTTTTGCCGTCGGGCTAATGTTGTTGTTGTTTTATTTGTATTTGTTATTGTGGTTTGTTTGTGTGGCTTCGCGTTAGTTGGAGACACTTTTAGTCAGTCTTTAGACACATTTCGCTTTGTTGAGGATGGTATTAAGACGGAGTTTGGGTGTGAAAGATATGTAAGTTGTAGATACAGATTAAATAATTGAACGGAATCACTGATAAAATTTATTTACCCAAGCAAATCATCATTTAAATATTTGATGTTGTATTTCCTGACATTTAAGAACTGAAGAATAGAGAATGAAATTATTACTGAAAGTTTTACACACTTTTCATTCAATTAATTAAAATACATATAAAATAGTTCGTACTTAACTAAAAGACTTTAAAGTAACATTGATACGTTCATAACAAAAGCCCCACCTTTGCTGAACGCCAGTTCAATATAAAGCTAAATAGATAAGATTTATTTATTGCCCCGACAAACCATAAATGTAATAAATATTTAAAGTTGAACACCTGCATTATTATGTCAAATTAAAGTCATTATTTCTAGAAAATTGCACTTTGATATGTTTATTACTAGATATAGATTTAACTTTTGTAGTTTAAAGATAAAAATCATATTTCAAACTTTATCGAACTAACAAAAAAGCGCAATGTTATATCAACCTGCATTCTGCAAGAATATTTTATGTCTTAACTTAAGCTCCAAAGTTAATTATTATGTTAAACAAGCGCATTACTATCAAAGTATTTATTATGTCTAACAATTACCAATGCTTGTCAAACCAACAACTTAAAATTACTCACTTTATACTGACATAACCCCTGCATAACCATAGAATTCACTTAATGGGTTTCCCTTCCCAAACTTCCCACTCAAAACATCAATATATGTATGTACATATATGGATGTACATATGTATTCATCGATTTATGTTTCAATTTAATGGTGCTGCAGTCAAGAACAAACGTCAACTTTTATGGCACCTCTGCACTTGGCTAAAACAAAGTCGGGTTTAAAGAGCGTTGCCCATCGAGATTCGGATGAGGAATATTGAAGAAAGAGCAAACACAAATGCAGGCTGTTTTAAGGCGAAATATTAATAGAGCATAAATTATAGCGTACGAGGGAGTTTGAACAGTTGATGGCAGTTGATTCAGCTGGAGCAGGTCCCTTTTTGTTTTGTTCGCTGAACCTGGTTTATGACAATTTAAGGAGCCTGGCCAACAAAAACGCGCAACTGGCGACATTAATCACATTTTAATTAAGTTTAAGCCGTAATCGTAAAAATTAACACGCCATAATTCAACGGCGACAATGCGCTCCATGTAATTTATGTGGCGAACGGTAAGGCATACATATGTATCAAAATGAAATAAGAAAAGAATCAATGATTATGCCCATGCCCAATCCCCCCCCCCCCCCCCCCTCCGCTCACCGTCCCCTCAGTGTCTGCTGCACACTGAGCAAGCAGTCAAAATATTGATTATGGCCGAAGCGATTGACACTTGGCGATTGTCGCGATTGTCCCACGTAATTAACGTGCCAAAGTGTTAAGGCGCATAGGTCGTGGCCCCCAACCACAACAAAAAAAATAATAAAAGAAACAATAACAACAATAACAACACAAAGAAGGCAGTCAAAGATATACAAATGACAACACAAACGCAAGGGAGCTACAAATTTTTGTTGTTTATTTCGATGTTTATCTGGGTAGAGAGCGAGAGAGAGAGAGAGGGGCTTAGTAGAGGGTCCAGTCTTAAGACTCAAGTCCCAAGTTAATAAAAAAATTTGTCGCCCGATCTACTCGTTGTCTCTGTGTGTGTGTGCGTGTGTGTTTCTTAGCCTTTTTCTCTTTGTGTGTTGTCTGTGTTTTAATCTGCTGCTGCTGCTGCCTTAAAGCCAGCACAGAGAGACAAAAGATTACGATCACAGGAATTTCGTTAAAGATGCTCAAAACAGGTCTTTATATATGTATAGTATCTGCTCTCTTGTGATGATGAGCTTCCCAGCATCGCCTCCTTCTCCATCTGTCTGTCTCGCCGTGTGCTCGTCTGTGTTAATGTTTACGTTGTCAGCTTGTGCCATAAATTAGTTTAGTAAAAAGGTTGCGTTGCATTTCGTTTGGCATTCGTGTCTTGGTTAACAGCCAAAACCAACAACAACAAAAAAAAGTCCGTGCAACACGCAAGCTCAGCTTTAGCAGCATCGCGTCATTAAACGCTACCGTTGAGCACAAATTTGCCACAAAAAACTTCAAAAATTAAACCAAATAAAGAAGGCCAACAAAAAATAAGAAAGAAAGAAAACAAAAACAAACGTGCCAAAATTATGATGGGCACACACGGTGCGTCTGTGTGTGGGCTGCTCCCAAAAGAAAAAAAAAAAAAAACGGCTCACGAATGCAACAATGTCAAATTTGTGGCACATAAATTCCAGCAGCTTTGTGCGCCCTGCTGTAGGTTTTACCAATCACATTGTTCAACTCTCCTGTCGCTTATCTGGCTTCCGTTTGTCTTATTATAATTACTTCCTTTTGGGGTTACTTTTTCGTCTTTTCCTTAGTTTAATTTTGATTCCTCTAACACTCAGAATGCATTCCTTGTTTGGCTTGTAATATTTTTAGAATCCTTGTAAAATTCGTTTGGTTTTTTCTGTTCTCTTTTAGATTTTGTTATCTTGAACGATTTTATTTATAGATTAGTTTGCATAAACTTGACTTTAGTTTCAGTATTTCTTTGACTTTTCTTTTGTAATATTTCCTTAACCATGTTCCTTCCCTGTCACTTGCATTTATCACTTAGGCTCCTTGGTGTACAAGTTCATCTCTTAATTTAACTCAATTCTGTTTTCAACATTAGATTTTTCTTTGTACATTCTGGATCTTTTGTTCGTAAAGTCTTCTTCATAATCTTTACTCTTTTTACTATGCAATCTTTTTCTCCCCTTTTTCCCTTCGATCACTCTCAATCAACATCTTGGCTCGTCTGGCCTGTCTCAATTAGGTTGATTTTCCTTCATCAGCTTAGCTTGACTTCTGCTGCTGCTGCTGCTTCTCTATCGTTAGCTCCTTTTTTGTTGGCACTCCCAAAAAGTCAGCCACGATTTAAGGCCACCTGCTGTTTGCGCCCTCTCAGCGGCAATTTGTTGGCCATTCGTCACGTCACATGGCCCCCAATTGGCAAATGGCGCCGCTATCGAAATGTTGCGCTGTCAACCCATCAACCCAGTAAAACTTTTTCCCACGCACATTCAATTTGCTGGCCAAGCAAATGGCGTAAAGCAAATTATGTAAAATTTGCTGTTCTTATATACATACATATTATTTATTTATATTTTATTTATTGTTTTTGGTGCCATGCATTGCGTCGCATAAATGCCACGAAAAAAAAAGAGTGTCAGGCATTATTTCGGCCAAAATGCAAAAAAAGAGTAACAAAAATAAAGCGCCTACCTCAGCGGAACCCAAAAAAGACAGCGAAAAACTGACTTAGGTGTTGGGACAACGCCAGCATTGTTTATAAACAACTGCAAAAGATAATAATGCTCAAGACATATATTTTTTATATAATATCCAATTGTGTTGGTCGTTTTGTATATTTTTGTTAATTATGTTTCCTTTGCTTTTTTTCATTTTGCAGGTTAAACGTCCCAAAACAGAGCATACGGATACACATGAACGCAATCGGTAAGTAGTCCTGATTATATAGTTGAACTACTATATTTGTAAAGCTTATATCATAAATACTACCTTTATAAGTAAGTTTCCTAAGCCCAAAAGCGTTTAATACATTCAGGTTAGAATATTTGGATACTCTACAAAATTTCACTCTATTTCGACTGTAGTTCAAGTGCATTCCTCATTTTTGAATCGTTCTCTCGCATATTTCAAGCACCTAAGATATGATCTTTTAACTGCAAAAAAGCCATCTGAACAGATCCGTATTTGTGCATGCGTTTCAAACACTTTGCAGCTGTAAGCAAAGACAATTTGTAACAGTAAAAACACATTGCAATGAACTCACTTCACACTTTGCCGCCCAGCAACAACAACAACAACAATTACAACAAGTGTTCCTATATATATATAGATAGTTTTGTTTTTGACAAATTTCAATTGCATTTTGCATGTGGAACCTTCGCATTATTCGGCACAACAACACATGCCATATTTTCAAAATCTAAAAAGGAATTCAAAGAATTTATCGCATGCTTGAGTTGAAAAAAAAAAAACGAGAAATACATAAATGAAAGAAAGAAACTCGACAGAGTGTTAGAGCACTTAACACTTGCCACGAAAAGGAGAAGAAGAAGAAGAAGAAGAAGAAGAAGAAGAAGGAGAGACATGCCCAACTACTTAAGGGGCTTAGGGCGGCTTAACGGTTATTAAGCAAGACTTAGGGCCTATTTAATGCAGAACAGTTCCATATTCGTTTAAAATAAGACCTTTGAAAACCACATTTGCTCATTTTTCCAAAAACTCCAAAAATCTTCAAAAATACATAATATTTTGAACCTTTGTTTGCCATCAAATATTGACATCATCTTTGCCCCCCACCCTCCCCCCTAACATAAATGCATCCAGCACACGCTTAATTTCTCAGACACTTCCCCCATTTCTTCGTTTTGGATCCCCTTTGTTGATCTTTTTATTTTTGAGCAAGAGAAATGGTTCCAAGTCTGTTGGTGGTGGTGTCAAATTCCCAGGGAAATTGGGCACTTTATTTACCTCTTCCGAGTCTATTGAATTGTTTATAAGGAAAATATGAAAAATTACGACAAATTGGTTTGAAAGACATTCAACAAAAACGGGGCAAGAAATAACCAAATATAGAGATTGAATAATTTTTTGTTAGTCTAGCTAAATTTGAAGTAAAAAGTAATACAATACCTGGGGAACATTTAAATGGGCCCAAAAATGTGTTATAAATATTATTAACTTTAAAGAGCTTGTGGTTCATTTTGAAGACTTTTGTTACAGACTTTTTGGCTCACTACAACTTGCATAAAAAACTAAACAAATTATTACCCAATAAAAATATTATTAAATAGGTAAAAGTGAAATGCAATGTAGATAAAACTGATTTAGTTGAAGAACCTATCCAAACCTTTTTTTAAATAGTGTTTAAGGTACTTTTTATAGCCTTTTCCTTTTACTCAACTAAATTTAACTTAAACTCAACTTTCCCACACTTAGTTTACCTTTCATAAGCCAAAAACGAAGTCTTTAAAGTTTAAACTTAAAGTGCTCTCCATGGATAAATAATATTTGATAAATTACGCATAGACAAGCAAAATGTTACGACGGCAGAAGGGGAGCAACCGGAGGGATATTGTTTGAACAACTTCATTTAATTGCAGACGAGAAGAAGAAGGATTAAATTACAAGCAGCTCCAAAAAATATTTTTCAATGACTGAACATTTTTCATATTGTTTTGATTTTTGTTACGTTGATTTATTTGAGTTTTCTATTCGAGTTTTTATTAGGCACTTGGAAATTAGTCTGCTTAATTTGTTTGGCAATTCAAGCTAGTTAAAAATGAATTAGAAGAAGAACAAAAACAACAACAATAAAGAATAGAATTTGTCGCTGCCTTAAAGTCAGTCAAACATTTGCTGCACATATGCTTTTCGTTTTATTTTTTGTATTTTTTTGGTGAATACTCTACAAGATTTGTCCGCACATGCCGCCAAGGGTATGGGAAAGGGGAAGGGGGAATGGGCCACTCAAGTGCCTCTGAAAGGGCATTTCAAATCATTTCCTTTAATTCTTGCGAGAGAGCGAGAGAGTGTAGAAAAATACTTTTAACACTTGACAAGATTTTGAGAGCGACTTTGACTGCGAATGCGACACACTTGACATTTCGGGTTCGGTTCCAAGATTCAAAACGATGTTGACGATGACGAAAACGAAGAAGAAGAAGAAGACGACGACCGACGACGACGACGACAATAACAACGACAACGTGCCGTTAATTTTATGGCTGTTTAAAGATTATTGGAAATTATTTTATGAGTTTACTTAACGAGCAAAACGTTTGTTTTGTTTTTCTCTCTCTCTCTCTCTCTCTTTCTCTCTGTCCATCTCTGTGTTTCCCTGTTTGTTTGGTTTTCCTTATGTCTACCGCTTGGGGAGTTAGGATTGCAGTCGGTGGTTGAGCTAGGATGCTAAGAAAGAACTAGGTCATAAATTTGATATTTAATAAATTCAGTTTACTTGGGGTTTTCTTGAAAAAAATGAAAGCGATTCGAGTTAGGTGTTAGAATTATAAATGCATTTAGTTGTAGTAGTTGTGATTAGTTGTTGGAGGATTTCGTTAGGACATTGCTCAATAGCTAAGGCTTCCGTCTCGCTTAAGAGATGATTCAGGTTCAGATGACCCAGACTATACTTTTGATTATACTAATAGTTTATGTTTAAACAGTTCTTAGCAGAAGGTCACCAATGATGAGAATGCTTGGCCGCATTCGAACTATGGATCCCTATCAGAACAGCAGCTATTTGTTCATTCACAATTTTCAATTGTTTCGAATCACCCCCTTGATTCAATGACGTCCAGCTCGCTAGCGAGACTGCTTGTTATATTGAATATGAAAAACAAAAAGACTTTAAAATTTTCTTTCAACACTTTTCTAGAAATTTCGTATTTTAATATTAGAATGTTGGCAAAAGTTCTTGAAATTTCTAGAAACAGTTTTATTTAAGTATTAGATTCCTTGTTTCTAAGGATAGGAGTAAGGACAATGGGGATAGCTAAATGGTTAGTAAAACGAAGAAGATGAGTAAATTGGGAAGACAAAGCTAACAAATAACTTATTTCGATAATCATTGTTAATGTACAGTCGAACTTCCATGCAACGAACATCCCTAAAACGTTTAGTTTTCTCTATAATGAAGTTTTACTTATGTCTCTCTGAGATTCGTTATATGGAAGTTTGACTGTATGTGCACAAACCGTTAATATTGATAATCCTAACCAAAATCATAAGATTCTTAATTCAACTCTTTTGTAATCTAATCTGCAGTCTCTGCCAAAGCCAACAACAGCAGCAACTTCAACAGCAGCAACACCAACAACACCAACATCAACAACAACATCCACAACAACATCCACAGCAACATCCACATTCACATTCACAACAGCAACAACAAACACATTCAAGCGCCGTGTTGGCCACCAGCAATGGGCCCAGCAGTGCCGGCGCCAATGTGGGCGTTGGCATTGGCGTGGGCGTGGCCGGGCAATGTAGTCCACTTGGTCTGCCGCCACAAATACAACCGCTGCAACCGACACTTGGAGCACTGAGCAACCACTATGCCGCCAGCAACAACAACAACAACAATTCATCAAATCGAATCCAAATCCAAGCAGTTGCAGTTTGGCTGCTGCGGCCGCCTCAAGCTTTGCCCAATCCTCGGCCAGCAGCTTCTCCACATATCAACAACAGCAGACCAATGATGAAGTGGGCGTTGGCGTGGGCGTGGCACATCCAAGCGCAATGTCACATTGGACAACGCATGAGACGAATAGCAGCAGCAATAACGGCAGCAGCGGCAGCGCCAACACCAACAACCTTGCATCCACAGTCAAATCCGAATCGCGTAGTCCAGTTAACCAGGCACAAGTGCATCCACATCATCCATTGGACAATGCATCGTCGGCGGCGGCGGCTGCCGCTGCTGCTGCCGTCTATGGCTGTGTGGATGGCACATCGGCGGCGGCCAGCGTCAACTCCTCGGCTGTGGCAGCTGCAGCTGCCGCTGTCTATGACAGCAAACATGATTATTACTACTACAATAGCATGCAACAATATACGCCGCCGCCATTTTACTCGGGCTATGGTACACCGTATGCGGCGGCGAGTGCCGCACGTGGCACCAAAATTGAGCCGGGCGCAGCTGCAGCGGCATATCTCTCCTCCAGCTATGCGAGTGGCGGCAACAACAATTCCCAGCTCTATAGCAATCCCTATGCGGGCTACAATAATTTTGGACAGCAGGATTATGGCGGCTATTATAATGAACAGTATGGAAACTATTATAGTCCGGCTAACTATTCACCGTATGCTGTGAGTTCACCTAGTTCGAGTGCCAGTCATGGCTTTCATGTGGCCACCGCCTCGTCCAATCTTTCGGAGAGTCCAACGGACACGCATTCAACCACGCCAGTGCATCCGGCCACACATTCGCCGCACTCGCCACCGCTGCCCATCTCAATGTCACCGAATGCTGGCGGCGTTGCGGGCGTTGTCAATGCTGCCACAGCCACGTCCTCATCCTCGGCCACACTCAACTCGAGTGGCGGCAGCAGCGGTGGCGGCGGCGTAGGACCACCTGGCTCCGCCACATCCAGCACAAAGACAACGCCAACGGGCAAGACGGGCAGGGCTAGAGGGCGGCGGCATCAGCAGCCAAGTCCGACGCGCAGCACGGCCTCGGATACGGGCAATGGGGAGGCTGTGAAGCCGCCGGAGCGCGTCTTTGTCTGGGATCTGGATGAGACATTGATCATCTTCCATACGCTGCTCTCAGGCAGCTATGCGAATCGTTATACCAAAGACCACAGCACCCTGATGACCATTGCCTTTCGCATGGAGGAGATGGTCTTCAACATGGCCGACACGCATTTCTTTTTCAACGAGATCGAGGAGTGTGACCAGGTGCACATTGATGATGTTAGCTCCGACGATAATGGCCAGGATTTGAGCACCTACAACTTTGCCACTGATGGTTTTCATACTGGCACTCCGCCGGGCGCACCACCCAATCTCTGCCTGCCGACGGGTGTTCGCGGTGGAGTCGATTGGATGCGCAAGCTGGCGTTTCGCTATCGCAAGATCAAGGACATTTACAATAGCTACAGGGGCAAGTAAGTACAGTACAAAAACTAATTTTGAATAATTTAAAGTTTAAAAAAACTTTTCTCCGTTTTGTTTCAGTGTCGGCACATTGTTGGGTCCTGGTAAACGGGATGCCTGGCTGCAGATACGTTCGGAAATCGAGGTGGCCACCGATAATTGGGCTACTTTGGCGCTCAAATGTCTCAGCATGATTGCGCAGCGCGAGAATTGCGTCAATGTGCTGGTAACCTCGACGCAATTGGCGCCGGCCCTGGCCAAAGTGATGCTCTTCGGTCTGGGCAGCATATTCAACATTGAGAACATCTACAGTGCCCATAAGATTGGTAAGTTGCACAACATTGATTCAATCGATTTTATAACAATACTTTATTTTTTGTATAACAGGTCAGGAGACTTGTTATGAGCGGATTGTGACGCGTTTTGGACGCAAGAGCACCTATGTTGTGATTGGAGATGGTGCGGAGGAGGAGTCGGCTGCCAAGGCCATGAACTTTCCGTTCTGGCGCATCTCTGCACATAGCGACATACGAGCGCTTTACACAGCCCTCGATATGGGCTTCTTATGAAAGGCTAATTGCGTTTAAAGACGCTGCGGAATCGCTAGCGATTTGCGCGCGTTTTTCGTACAGTTTTGAGTACAAAGAAAGAAAGAAAGAAAAAAACGTAAGGAAACTTAAACAACTTTAATTAATTTATTTGTATTCGTGTGTGTGTGTGTGTGTGTGTGTGTGTGTATGCGTGAGACAAAACGGTTAACCAGCGCAAAATAATTTAATTATTTTGTTTTCGAAATCAATATTCTTTAATGCCAAGACTTTTATTGTATTATATAGTTTTTAAATTCAATCGCAACAACAACAAAAAAAAAGCAGAAACAAAAACTCTTCGCAAGCAGCAAACAGCAAACAACAAATATAAAATTGTTTATAAAATTATACTATTATTAATGTATTGTAAATTAATGACTAACAACTAAATATAAATAACTTTATACATATATAAATAAATATATATACAAACATACGTATCTAGCACATTAGAGTAGCAAACAATAGAATGGCAAGTGAATGATGAAAGAGAGAGAATTAAAGTGGATGGGAATGGAAGGAGAGGCGGAATGGAAGCAGAGCAAAACACAACAAAAAACTTAGTTTAATGGTTTTTTTAAGTTGATAAACAAAAATCAAAGAAATTTAACAATATAAAAAAACAAAAATGTAGTATTCAAATTATAAATAAAATATATTTAAAATATACAAAAAAAAAAACAACAAATAAAACAAAAACAACGCACTGTATTAAAAACATAAGCTGAATTAATTGTTTGATTTGGGTTCTTCGAAAGTTAAAACAACCGAAAAAGGATGAATTTATATAGTTTAGTATACAATTATTTTACAGTTGTGGCTAACAATAAATTCTCAAAGATGTCGCCTTAGGTGGCAGCCAGCTTTTGTTTGGCTGTGCTGTATCCCATTTAAAGCTAGCTGCGCTGCTGGTTTGAAAACATGCTAGCTTCAGTTAGGTTCCCAACCAGCTTATAGCTGGTATGAACACAACTTGTGGTGTCAATTTAGCTTTTTTTACTGGCCTATCAGCCATTTTTCAGTTGTAGCTAAAATGTCACACAACTGCACTTTCAGTACATCTTTTGTCTGAAATTAACCAACTCATTATAAAAAGTCATGACATAAAAGGACTATATATATTAATAAAAAGGGTGAAAGTTTTTTCTTAGAATTCAGGCAATTTTATTAGAACTGAAACCATAAATATTTAATATTATTTCTATCAATATTCTTGTAATTGTTTCCTTTTGCCTTGCCTTCAATAAATAATTGCAGGTTGACTGCTCAATTAGTTGGGCTGGCCAAAGAGGGCAAGGTGTGAAAAATTGCATGAAAAGAGTTTAATTGAAATTCGTAGCTGCCACATCGACAAGAACAAGCAACTACAGCTGCCCTTTCTTACCTCACCTATTCTCTTTTCCTCACTCTTTTCATAGCTCACATGTCTCATCTGATTTAATTTGGCATCTTCATCTTCTTGTTCTTCTTCTGCTGGGAGTCGTGAGCTTAACAACAAGTCGTTAACTATGATTTGTAATCTGTGCAACAGGATAAGCTCCTGCTATTCGATTAAGGGGGAGGGAGAGGGGGAGGGGGAGTTAGGAGCGGCACTGCAGCTGTTGATGAGGCTGCACTCGTGTTTAATGATAATTTCACATGACGCGCTCGATTGTAAAAATCTTCCGAAAAGCAAATCAATTTTTATTATTTTATGGTCGAGACGCCTGTTGAAAGGCCGCTTCAAAGAAACATGGCCAACACAAACCTCCCAGTCAAGAATCTATCTCATAACTAAGCCTTCCCCTCTCTAGCACCCTCTCTCTACCACCCCACCATAACTGATGAGTAGCAATCATTGCGCAGGAGTTTGCCAACTAGCCCCCCCCAATTCTGTTTCTGATTCCGTTTGTGTTTCGGATTCGTATTCGCATTCTGTTTTTGAATTTCATTCTTTGAGCCTGGGCGAAACGAGAACAATAGAATGGCCTATTGCAATGTTAACAATGAACAAAATCATTATCAGTAATTATGCATTGTTCGCAGGATGGCAAATTGGTTGAGGGTTGAGTTTTGGCTTTGGCCGTTGAGGCAATCCTTGTCTGTTTCTTTTTTGCTTTGATTTTTTTGATTGATTGCCTGATTGCAGTTGGCCTTGAACTGCCCTCGCTTTCAAGCATATACTTGTGTATTAATAGACACGCTTGGTACACACCTCTTCCTAGCCCTCAGAGTAAGACACCTGCGATGTTACAGTGGTCAAAAAGTGTTTCCAACATATTTCCATCTAATCTGGAAACTAAGCTCAATAAAATCGTTATGCATATTCAATAACATTTAACGCTGCCATTTTAAGTTAGTAAAAGCATCAAACATTTATATTTATTGCTTGTTTATAGCGCAATTAAAATGTTGCCAATGCATTTTATAGATCATGGTTGGAAATTATGCCTGGCAGTATTTACCAAGTTATTTCCGAATTAACTGATAACAAAACGAAAGCTAAGCGCAGAAAGTTACAAGAACATAAATCACTCAACTGCTGCCACTTTGCCTTGCAACTTTTATGGATGCAACAATAAACAAGCAAGAGTAAAAGCAGTTGTTGGCTGGAGCAGTATGAGGGCAGGGCAGGGGCACAACTAGAGTAAAGCGAACGAATGCTGAAGGCATTTTATTGTAGTTTTATCGCTGAAACAAGGCTGTTGTGTATTAAATTTCCAATGTTTCCAATGCTGCATATAATTTGTGTCCCACTAAATTGATATTGAAATCAATGTAATTTAATAAATATCAAAGTGAGTGGAAAGCCATTATCTTTGGCATAGTATTTAAAGTTATGGCAAAGGCGTGAAATAAAAAGAACTAAAATTAAAACAGAAAAATTAGCCGCAAGATGAGCCTAAAAAATTAATAAATAAATAAAAGAAGCAAATGAATTAATAATAAATGCATTTGAAAAACTAATTGTGTTTAATATTATAATATATATATAATAATAAGATAACTTTTAAAACGCCTCTCGCTGCAATAATGTGAATGCTGAGGATTGGAGCTCTCACATGGTTGGTCAGTTTGTTGTTGGCGTTGGGTCATAAATTAAACTGCATTTGGCTATTTTTGTGGTCATTAGGCACGGCTACAGTTTGTCTGTTTGTCTGCTTGTTGCTGTTGTTGGCTAGCTCTTGTTTTTGGCTTGTGGATTGTTACAGCGACTTTGTCCTGATTCCTTTGGCCAGGCTGACTTACTGTCTATGTCTGTCTGTGGTCTCTAGCGGTCTGTCTGTCTAGTTGACTGTCTAGGAGTAAGAAGACAAAATACTGCACAAGTTTTAATGAAGTCTTGCTTAAAGTTCTAGCGTTGAGTTATGTCTGGCCAAAGACTTAAGACATCCCGAATGCAGACTTTAAGCGGAAATGGCATTATGATTTATGTGACTCTTGCTTTCGCTTTTGTGCTCTCTCTCTCTCTCTGTATTTCCCTCTCTCTTTTGCTTACCAAGAATGTGCTACAGTTCAATTAACATAATTAATGGGCGCATCTCTTAGGCTAAGAGCACATTTGATGATGCTCCTGCTGCTGTTGCCTTTTGACCAGGTAATTTTTTCCATTATGACGCGTGGGCTTTCATTTTACCTTTAGCGCTTTTCAACGTATCAGTTTGAGCTGCTTAGTTAAGGGCTTCAGTTCCACTTTAGAGCAAATTAACTAATCTCTTGACTGTTCATAGCTATTCAGAGATACATCTGCAGCTGGCTTAACTCTTTTTTTCTGATGCAGCACATTTAACATTAAGTCTAATTGCTAAAGTACCTTATGATTACAAGACTTGAGTTGAAGTTGTTTCTGCCTTTGTGTTCTTGTGATCGCTCCATTTAGAGCAATTATGTTGCTTATGACTTCATTTCAAGGCCAAGATTAATAGTTGTTAGTTGTTACCTGATAATCGCACATGACACAACTGTTGCGTAACTCATTTCGAGGTTATATTAATACACTTAAAGGGCATAGTTTTTGTGCTTACCCAG
Organism: Scaptomyza flava; assembly: GCA_030179655.1. Lineage (NCBI taxonomy): Eukaryota > Metazoa > Arthropoda > Insecta > Diptera > Drosophilidae > Scaptomyza > Scaptomyza flava. The sequence goes on from JARNME010000029.1 coordinate 15,521,465, forward strand.
AAACTATTCTGTATAATATAAAAACTTAAAGCAGACTTTAATTGTTTGTCAGCTGCTAGAAATAATTATTTCAACAAGAAACCAATGAATAAAAGAAATCTTGTAACAACGTCCTATAAAAAATAATCGTTTGGGTAATTTGAATTGTTGTTTAGGTTTATAAGAAAAATAATTCTTTATTTTATTTTGCTTCTTAGAATTTATGTAACATTTTATATGAGAAGCAAATTATAGCCACAGATTATAACTTTTTTGAATAACTGAATTCCCCAATCTATCCCACTCTTCGCATTTTTATTGGATCATTTGCATAATTCAATAGGTTTAGAACATCGTCTCTATAATAAATACAATTTCTTTGCCACCTAAACTTTAACAAGCTGTAAAACTTTAGGAAACTTTGAATGCTTGGCGAATGAAATATATTTGGCAAAAGTTTTTCTCTTAAGCATTATTTATTTATTTACTGTAAGCAAAAGTTAACTTAACTCTCGAGCCATTTGCATGCTGGTATTAACATTCACATGATTCACAATTGCTGCTCTGTGCACTTGAAAAACAATTTTGAAGTTGCACTCAACACAGCTGAAGATAAGGAGGCGAACGAAAGGTGTTGACTGCTTAAGCAACGGCGCAGACATGTATGAAATATGATACGCTCATTAAGGGTGGCCTTTTTTGCACATGATTCAGCCCCGTCGCCTCTTTTCTGCTCGCAATTGGTCTGGGGGGCACGGCACGCAAGTCAAGTGCATAAATAAATGTTCTCTTGTCCCAGTCTCTTGGTTTTTATGAGAAAGATGATGATGATTATGACACTGCAGCGTTAAGCGGCTGAAAACTGAAAACTGGCGCACAGCTGCGCCCGCCATCTGTGATATATGTATATCATTTTAACCACTCGGCTCTGGGCCACACCAAGGACCAAGATAAAGACTGAGAGGCGTGAAAAGGAGGGCGTGGTTGTCGTTGTCGTTGCCGTTGTCGTTGTCGCCCACCCGGTAGCAATCAAGAGGCCGCAAGCTGAGCGAGAAATTAAAGCAGTAGGGCAAACTAAAAGTAAAGCAAAGCAAAGTAAACTAAAGCAAAGCGAAACAAGTTAAAACATAGCGCTGCAGTCAACGGGTTTTTCTTCTTCTTCTTCTTTTCTTATTCAGGCCTGGACCGCATATTATATTAGATGCATTAGATGCATGCTGCCAATATGCACTGCAGAGAGTCTAACACATTTGCATATCAAGTTTATTAGTTGGTTGTGGATAAAACTGTGAATATATGAACATATAAATTAATATCTAAGTAGGATATGAATTTGAATAGGAGATTAATACGAATATGAATATAACACTAAGTATTTGAACTGTAATATGATATGATAATAACTCTTTGCAGATGAATATGAATATGAAAATTGATTTATTTTAGTATTTTAACTATTTTCTTTTACTAAAGTGTATTGACTATTCGATGCACTGAAGATCGCTTATGATTTCTTGTTTTATGCTTAAGCCAGTTCGATTTTACTTATTTTTTATAGTTTATAGTGCGTGTCCAAGCAGAATAATAAATCACTATAACGCCCACCTATGCGAACACAGATCAACGATTAAGTCATCATCATCAACTGCAGCTCGAGACTGATATACAGCGAGAGAGAGAGAGAGAGAGACAGACAGAAAACTTATGAGTGAGAGAGAGGCAATGAGACTTGTCCACGAGCCAGTGGTGAAAACAATGCGTCGTTGTCGTTGATGTTTTTCTTGATGTTACTGATGTTGGCGTACCCAAAAGCTGCCTCGAGGTCAGGCTTGGGTTCGAGTTTGGTTTTGGGATTTTGGGCCTTGGTTTGCCGGGGTCCGAAGCAAGCGCCAGCGCCAGCTTCAAGCTTTAAGCGCCGCAGGGGCAGCTCATTTTAAGACCAATAAAGATGTTATTCGACAAACTAAGCAATGAAGCCATTTAGAATGTACTTAATTAAAAAAACCGTCTGAGAATAGTAAAATGAGGAAAATTATGGATTATCGAAAGAAAGAATTTCAGTTGCTTAAGTCAAGTTAGGGATAAGGTCTCGTTGCCCTAGTCTTTTATTAGTTAAGGTATTTATATTTAATGTACAGTCAAACTTTCATGTAACGAACCGCAAGGGAAATGAAAATAATTCGTTACAGAGAAAATTCGTAAAGTAGAAACAGTTTTTGATTCAAACAGAGTTCTAGAAATTAATTCGTTATTTAGAAAAGTTCGTTGCACGGAAGTTAAATACATTACAATTACAATTAAATAAATAAATATTTTTGCTATTTGAAAATTCTGTCAAAAAACGGCACAAGTCAAGAGAGCTTATTAAAAGATTTTAAAAGCAATATAAAATTTTTCACAATCAACTAAAATTCGTTTTTACACAACAACAAAATTATCAAGAAAACGAAAAGTCTGTAAATAAAATAACACTTGATTACAATGGATGATGAGGATGATAGAGAGTTTTTGCCACCGGCCAACACAAATACCTTTGGCATACCCAATGAGCCAGATCTCCGTTTGGAATACGAGCTCTATCGTCCCTCCATGCGAACCAGGCGACTTCATAGTGAACGTAATCGTGAGGTCTATACGGAGGCATTCATTGAGAATGAACGTTTGGGCACTTTGGCGGACCTTTGTGTGCGTGCTCTGGCCAAAATGGGCACCGGACACATTCCGCCGCCAATCAAGGAGGATCCGTTGAAGTTGCGCGTTTACTATGATGCCCTGGATGTGGATATGCCTTTGAAGAATTGCTATTTTGTGGACGACATGCGTTTCTGGCGTCGAGTGGTTCTTGCCAAGAGCTCGGACAAGTCGCTGTCTATGAAGAAAATCGATGAGTTCGATTGGAAGGGCAAAGGTGTTAGCTTGAAGTATGTTGAACTTGTTGAAGCCTGTCCAGCTGCCTATTGGCCCGAAAAACAGATGGCTGAGCTGGGTTACATGGTGCGGGAATATGTTAAAAAGATGCATATTCGACATTTGCAATCGCTTACTGAGCATGCATTTAGCCAGTACGTCGGAAGTGATTCGGAACTGGATGTAACATCCGACGAATCGTTAGTTTCGGAAATATCCAGTGATGAAAGGTTGGGAGTGTGCTTTAAGTTTCGGTAGTAACGGGTAATAAACTAAACTAGTTTTTCGTACACAGAGATACAAATGACGGTGAAGAGGAGGAGGGTGGCGAAGAGGAGGATGAGTCGGAACTGGTACCATCTGCACCACCTGCCAAAAATAAATCGGTTATGCGCATTGGAAGTAAGGCAATTGTTGAGTTTGATGACCACCAGAGTTTAAGCATTTCGAACAAAGATTCGGAGGACGACCTGCATTGGAAACGACGTGAGTCAAGAATGGCTCGTAATGCTGCCCGCCAGCAGTTGAGGGATCTGTTCAAAGAGAAGCAAGAGGAGCATGAGAAGCGCAAACTGAGACGTGAGTTACTCCGGAATAAACCGCTACCAGAACCGACTAAGAAGAAGAAAAAGAAGAAGGCTAAGCCCATCCAAAGTGTCTTCGATATGGTTGTGGAACCCGAACCCGACGATGGTGAAGACAAAATAGCTGATGGCCGCAACAAGTTGAAAATGCTGGATCGCATCAAACGCTATGATTACCCACCAAAGCATTGCCATCATATCGATCTGAGTTTCGTGCGGTATTTTGATCAGTTGGCCTCACTGCACATCGAGTTCCTGGGTCCCAAAATGGAAATCGACTATCACAAGCGTCACATGAACTTCTCCTACGATGATATGTTGCATCTGGCCAAAGGATTGCGCACTCTGGAGAACCTAAAGATCTTCCGATTGCGCAACAGTCGCATGGATCAAATAAAGTTGTTAATCTTGGTACGTGTGCTCAAGCAGTTGGACTCCCTAGAGGTCGTTGATTTTGGCTATGATCAGTTAGAAGATAACTGTGCAATAGCCTTAAAAATGCTGCTTGATCGAAGGACCATGTTGAAAGCCCTGGAATTGGAGTATAATGAGCTGGGGCGAAACGCCTTGGAAGCCATTGGACAGGCCCTCAAACATCATCACGACCAGGAGCCAGAGGGTCCACCACTGGAGTATCTGGGACTGGCTCACAATCCAGTTGGCGATTTTGGATTGCAGCTGCTTGTCATGGATATTGTAGGAACGAATCATGTGCAAGAGTTGAACATTAATGGTGTCATGGCTGATGGTGGCAAGGTTGCAAGCCTCATTGGCTTTCTTTTGCGTAATCACACTCCATTGCTTCGATTGGATATTGCTGCGGTTAGAATGAATCCCACTGTGGGTAGGGATTTGATTTGTGGTTTGGAAACCAATCACAAGGTCATACATTTGGATTGCCGTGCCTGTGACTTGGATTCAGAAGAGGAGTTCGAAGCGGATGTGATTGTGCGTCGAAATAAATACGAAGTCGAGCATCCCTATTTGGGTGATGAGACTCAAACGGAAGAGAGTTTGTTAGAGTATGTGAATGGCCTGAAGCATCCCATACTCGCCAAAATAGAAGCTAATAAGGCGCAGAGAGAGGAGTGTATCAGGCAACGAGTGCCAGAAGTATCGAGGGCGGAGAGCATCGTGGAGGAGGAGGTCGTTGAGGAACTGGAGGATTTCCAGGAGTTTGACATCTGGAAAACGTTTGGTGTTAATAATAGCACAGGGACTAAGATCGAATCCTTGAGACAGTCGTTAGCTTCCTCTTCCCATCAGAGCGCTAAATCATTCCATTACACCCCAAACGAATTTACTTTAGAAGAGTTCAAAGAGCATTTACATGTTCCCGGTCCCGCTAATCGCTATTACTATTTCCAGAAACATAAGGAAGGCGGCTCATAAAATACAATTCTTGACAAAACTGCTCGAAAAATATGCAAAAATTATTTTTGATCCAAGGCATAATTGCTTACTTTAAGTATTAAATTCATGCAATACCAAACCTTCCTGAGAAAGGTATCAACTAACATATATCTTATTATAACTTAACTCAAGCAATGACACTGAACTTTTTCGGTACACCTGTTGATTACAAAAGCACAACCGTCTCCAATCAGCAAAACTGTCCACAGTACAACGACCCAACAATATATATGTGTTTATATACTCAAAGTAAAGTTACAACATTTTAGCGTAAGCTTGATTTTGTCGCACTTTTTTTTTGTCTAATGGCTTCCGCTTATCGAAAGGGGCAACAAACATAGCTCAAAATCAAACAAAATATGTAAAGGCTTAGTAAATAAAAGAAATAATTATAATAATAGTATTCATCATAGTTGAGAGCACCGTTAACAATAACAACAGCAACAAACACCCACAAGCAAACGCTTTTAGCCAGATCGTGTGAATTTATTGCTTAATCATGAGCCTTGCAAAGCAAATGTAAATAAATGCAAATTCGCCATCATACTAGTTCGGGGGGGACGTTAGATTGGTCCCCCAGGTTCAGGGATTGTTCACAACTGGACACACGTTCGTGTGGGGTTCGCCAGGTAGGCGTTCTTCATCTCTCCTTCCCCTCCCAACGTACTCCTGGATTTGCATGTAACTTTTAGCTTCATCTGTATATCTGTGTGGCTTTGTGGCAAGTGGGTCGACAACTGATGCAACTTCTTGCTGTTTGTTTTTTATTTGCTGCGTGGGTGACTTCACTCGTAAGCACTGCAATTAATATGAGGCACATGCAACACAAGCAGCAAGCTGTTGCTGCTGTTGCTGCTGCTGCCACTACCCACATGACACGGCAACAACTTAAAACACGTTGCAAGTCTTCTTAGCAGAAATCTGTTTGTGTGCTTATCTTTTAATTAACAAAGGAATAAGCTTAAACTCATTATCCAGTTTTCAGTTTAATTAAGTCATAGCAATTGTTTCTTAAATTTCTAACCAAATTATTCTTATAAATATAGTACAATTCTCATTTACAATTGCCGAACTCAACAATACACCAATGCAACATGTTTGATGCTTTACAGCGCCTGTTGCGCCAAGCACTGCAAACAGTTGTTATATTAACAGTGTAAAATGTAGGCAGTAAATAATATAGGAAAAGGGCTTAAAGGGTTTTTTCTGTGACAATTTGACATCTTTTAATGTCATGCTTATTTTCGATGTAATAGTTCATTATTATTAAAAGAAAATAACTTATAATTCATATTTGACCATTTATATTTAAGACACATTTTATAATAATTATGAATAATTTTTAGCGTTACTAGTATTTAATATTTATCGAACTTTTATATATATGTTTATAACAACAATCCACAATTGATATGATAAATTCAAATGATGCTGTGTTTACACAGATCATATTTTCATTTATCTAAAAATTTGCTCATAAATGTCCAGCTTAACGTTAAGTAAACAAAACTTTAAGCAAATATTGCATACAGATTTCGAGTGCACTGCACAATTTAAGTTTACTTTCAACGCCTTTGCGAAAGCCACCCCCGCTCACTGCCGCCGCATAAAACGTAAGAGTTAGAGCAGCTGCTCTGCTGTGTTGTTAACTCGTTTATTGGTATCGAACATTTTGGTTGGCTGCCCAGCCAAGTCAGGCAGCCCGGCCATCCCAAGCTGACTTCGAACAAGTTTGCAGCAAGCATCAGCTTACAGTCAACAAACGAGTCTCGTCGCGCGCGGTTCACTTAACGCAACGCACGCTCAAACAACACAGAGTTCATTTAGGTAGAGCTAACAGAACACACAGTTTCGTTTTTAATTGGATTTGAATTTTAAGTTTCGTAAAAAGTTTCTAAAAATTATGCAAATATTATTTAGTGGCAACAAGTAACTGCAACATCAATGAATGTATTTATTTATAAAACAAATTGTTGTATTGTTCAAACTAAATTGATAAATAATTGGCCCATGCATAAATAAAGTGTGAAGTGAAGTGTGGAGAAGTGCAGTGCTGAGAAAGGGAGAGGGAGAGCAGAGCAGGTGCGGTGCGCTCCAAATCGTTTATAGAACGTGCGAAACGTTAACAGTTACAGTTTCAATTAATTGGCATAGGCCGAACCAAATAAACGCACATAGTACAACATGATGTTGCTGCTGTTTAGCATGCTAATGAAGTTGTAACAGAATGAATTACACTCCAAGTAAGTTAAAGTTAACTTCGATTTCACTTGTGGTAGCCAAAAGGTGTCAAGCTTTGTAGCTGTACACTTGAGTGCATTTTCAATTCATAACTTGAATCAATATTCGTTCATGGATGCTGATCAATCGATTAAATAGTTGAAGTAGCTATGAAATCGAACCCAAATGGATCATAAAATAGTTTAAGTCCATCAGCTAACTGCATCGGCGGTGGCAGCCAAGAGTTGACCAAAAGCTATTACTCTTTTTTTTTATATTTTTTTATGTATGTTTTACGACACTTGAATATATTTTATGAATTTTTATGTTTTTATTAAGCACTTGATACACTTTATTTCAATATTCTTAAGTTATTAGTAACAAATTTAAATGGAAATAAACAAGGGAAACATTTTATCACAATATCTTAAAATTCTTTATATAAGTTAGGATATTAATATATTTTTAGTTTGGATTTCGCTAAGTTTAAATAATAATAAATGTTCAAGTTACTTCTTGCTTTGTATTACGTACACGGAACTTGTTCCTTTGACTTTGTAATTTGATATTTTTCTTTACTCCTGCCTCTGTTTTAGCGTTCTCTTTGTAATTGCTTTGGATTTTGAAGCTTTAAATATTCATTGTGTAGTGTTAATGCAAGAAATTGAAGTGTTTATATGATTTGGCCCAGATTCGCTCAAATTTTATATTTATTTATTTAAGCTTAAGCACGTAGGCAACAGCTGCGCCAAAAGTTCAACAACGGCCAGAATTTGAATTAGTCAAAAAAAAGTTATGGCCATAAAATTGTTCGTTTTTATGGTGTGCTGGAAGTTAGAGGTGCTAAATGGAAGTGGCCTGTACATTATTCATGCAACAGTGACGCATTTCACACCTCTGAAAACCCAATGCTCTGCGGTCAGCTTGTCAACAGAGTGCAACAGCTCAAATTAGCCATGCAATTTGTACTTAACTATTTACGAACAGTTGCAACAGTTGCTCAGCTAAGCTGCAGCATTAGCAACAGTTGCAGTTGCTTTTAGCTCAAGCATGGCATTGCAGAGGCGTTCTGTATGTCTGAATGTCTGTTTGTCTGCATGTCTGGGGTCTAATAATAAAAAGTGGACAGCGACTTAAGCCCACAACACGCAAATGCAGACAACGACGACGACAAGGACGACGAGGACGGATGACGACAAGCGACAAGTTTATCACTTGTTAAGACAAAGTTGCAGACACGCACTGAGAGAATGAGAGACTCCCAACTATCCCAACCAAAGGAACTCAGACTCCAACATCGACTCAGACAGAGAGACAAGTTGGCAGGCGCGCCGATGGGCGCAGCAGATAAAAACTGAGAAGACAGCATACAGAATTTGCATTGGGTAAGCTAGTATAGAAGAGTTCGGCTTAACCCTTTGGCAACCATTTGGGCTAGCTTGCAAACAAAAACATAAACGACAACAATAAAGTATACGCCCACACACAGCTGTTTTGTATCAAGCGAGACAATTCTTTAGCTGAAAGAAACATACATAATACATATTATAAACTAAATGTCGAGACTGTCTCAACTCAATGGTAAGCTATAAATAAACAACTTTATACATATCGCACACTCTCTCATATAGGAAACAAATGTCAGACAATTGTCAACGTGCTGCAGACAACCGAAATATTACGTATACGCAACAGCAACATGTGATGTTCATTGATATATAAGTAGTAGCAGGAGCCAAGAAAGTTCGATTGGCTTTTCGCTTTTGTTGCTTTCGCTTCCGCATCGCTGTCTGTCTGTGTGTCTGTCGATCAACTGTTGTCTTCGATTTCGCGTTCAGAGCTCATTCAGTTTTCAATAATTTTCAACAGCTGCGGCTTGACAGCTGTTGTGCCTGCTGTGCCACTGCTCCTGATGCTGGTTGCAACTTAAAACGTCATTTCATGTTCATTGGTCTTACATTGGTTTTACATTTTATGACTTTAATCGGTCGGTGACAATTTCAATTACATAAGTGAAAACAAACAGACGAAAAGCAACGAAGCTAATGCCAAAATATCTCCAGCATTTTATTCTTCGCCTTTTGTCAATTTTCAATAGTGACTCTGGCTGCTCTTTTGACTACAATTAACTTAATTAATTCAATCTGAAGACCAAGCTCATAGCGATTTTGGTTTTATTTGTTAGCTTTAGGAGTTAGGAAAATTATCTATTATAAGTTAAGTTCCTATCTTAGTGAGTTTTGTGAAAAGCAGAATCCCTCTTGGATGTAATAGCGCAATGCGTAGCCTAAGCAAGGAAAAGATTTAGTTTCTTGGAAATATGTCATCCAAATAAGGGATTTAGAAATAATTGACCCATCAAGGACACTTGCTTTCATGCAAGACCTGGATCTTATAGGCAAAGAATGTGGCACAAGAGAACTCTTAGGTCGCAGGTACCGCAGGTATTTGTAATTAGCTCTAATATAATGAACAAGTTATATAAGATTAATAATAGTTCATATTTTTAGGAATACTTGGAGTGGAATAAAAAATTGTATTGAACCATTAATATTAATATTGAATATATCTTTAATTATATCGATCCCATTTATAATTATAGCATTTTGTTATCCATGTCACTTATAGTAAACACTAATTCAGAGGCCCAAAAGCAATTTGTCAACTAGTTGAATAAACAGCTCAAATAAAACAACACTTCATTTAACTGACATGTGTAAAAGAAGTAGATGCCAAGAATTCACTAATTAGGCTGCATATGTCAGGAGGAGAGAAAAAAAAAATGAAGATGTGTACATCAATTAGTTGCCTCAATTAGTGGCATAAAGCTACAAGAAGAATCTTTGTCAGTTCCAAAGAGAACGGCAATTAACATTATTAAAGCGCAACAAATTGTCTCTTTCAAAGACCCCCCCCCCCACACCTGTTATATTTGGCTATTTGTTGTTCACCTGCCGAGCAGAGGGGTGGGGTGGGGAGGATTGTTGTGTGGTTTGGGGGCGGTGGTGTCACTTTGATTTACACAAAGTATCTGCCAGATACCAATACAAAGGCAAACCTGCTTTTAACGCAACTTTAATTAGCAAGACAAACAGTTAACCATTCCCCCAATGCGATGACCCTCCCCCGTCTGGACTTATACATTTATATGTTTCCACATTGCCGCACTGCTGGACAGCAGAGCATCCAACAGCAACAACAACAACAAGAACGTTACGAAAATGTTACTGGGGTTGACAGCAGCAGCAGCAAAATATATAACAAAATTATTAAAATAATCGCCTGGCGATGGAATTTAATTAAAATTTTAACATATACGCATACATATATTTGTGGATATAGGCGATGTCAAAATTATTATTAAGTCGATTCGATCAACACAAAATAATAAAGCTCATCTTTTCAGCATACGCTGCGTATGCTTAATTTATATGAACGATTCGCCTTTGTTTGCTTTTATTACGATGCAAAGATTTTGTATCGGCTGCTAATTGAATCTGCTACGCTTTATGCCCCCAAAGGAAATGTTGCCACCCCTTCCTTATGTTTTTCTTGTTCTGACGTCTGTCGCTGACATTTCCAAACCTCTCTCACTTGGGCCCTTTTTGGCACTTGTCCCACAAAATTGATAAACCATAAATATTCGTTATGGCCTGAAGAGCAACAGTTGTGCCGCTTCAAGCCACATAAAACGGCTGGTCCAGGGATGTGGTTTTTTTTTTTTTGGGAAGAACCCTCGTCTTCTTCTTTTCATTCTGTCTCTTTGTGTCTGTTTGTGTGTGTGGCTCAATCACAACTCAAACAAAGTAGCCCAAAAGTTGTACGCTTGTAAAATTCCTTATGCTTGTGCTGGTTATGCTTCATTAATTTAATTTGGTTTCCATTTAAGTTTACATTTTTTCATTTCGTTTCGATTCGTTTTTGTTCTTTGGCAAACAAAAGAATTTTCGTGGACACGCTTATGTAAATCCAAGGCAACGAAAACGAATGCAGTTTCCATAATTCTTGAGATTTATTTTGTGCTAAAAAAATTGCATTCAACTTGGGTTTGGCTTGGGAGATTTACAATCGTTTGTATAATGCTTGGCAGCATTTGAATGGTATACTTATATGAATGTTTAAAGCTTACAAATACTTATGTGAATGTAGTCAATACGAATGGAATAGAGAAAAAATAACATATGTTTATTCGAAATGCATTTCCCACACAGATTTTTATAAAATCTTGCAACTGTACGTCAAAATACGAATACATATAGAATAATTGTAAATTAATGCTTATTTAAAGGTCTTAAATCTCTTTATAAAAAATATATACGTATTTCATTATGTGTCAGTTGATGAAAAAATTTTAATAAAGCAACAAATAATTATTATATTAAACATTGTAATTTAAATGTAGAAGAATTCAAACATTGTTCGCTTGCAGAATTTTAATAAAAAATGTTTTATGAAAGCTTTTATGCTTTATTTTCAATTGTATTAACGTGGCCAAAAGCCAGCTACCAAAAATGAGAGCGCCTGTCATTTGCAACGCTGTCCATTGCGGTCGACTGCAAAATGAATGAAATGTGTCAGGTTAAACGACGAGGTTGTCAAAAAGCAAACATTGCCAACGCTCTGTTATGCACACACTATGCTTCTTCAAAAATTTATCAAAAATATGTGTGCGCCACTCAAAAGGGTATTTTTATACCCTTACACACACACACATCAAACATAAACCTGTTGTAGATGTAGTTTGTTTCTTTTGGAAATGGTGCTTTATTGGCATAGGGCCGAGAGGTCAGACAAAGTTCTCATAGCAAGAGCAGAAGTCACGCTTTGATTGCCAGCCTTCTAGCCAAGCCTGCCACCCCCTGCCCCAACCCGCTCCGGCTTGACAGACTGACTGACTGACTGAATGACTATTTCTGACTGCCTCGTTGCACATTGAAGATGTTAAGTCTCAAACAATCTATCAATTTTGAACAAAAATAAATTCAGCACTGCCACCTGATGACTGTAAGCTGATTTTCATAGTTGACTTTCAGACACTCTACATATCTAAATTAATGTTGAGAGTATTTAATGTATTATTAAACAAGCTTAAATTATGCCACTTCAATTTATTTTCTTTGAGAGGAAATTTTTTAAGAATTCTGCTAATAATTTTCTATGCAAATTTAATTTAAATAATGATTAAAATTAAACTAAAGCAGTTGCTGTCATGTTTTAAGCTTCTCCATATAGCTTATGAACTTTGTTGAAAGTCAATCGCTATTTGTAGAGTGCATTGGAAAAACTCGTGAGCCAGCTCTAACAAAGTTGAATGCTTGCACTTGCAGTTCATTTGGCCAAAAGTTGCGATTGCTGCTGCTTCAGCTGCTTGTTTGTGGAAAACGTCCAAACAATTACCCAGCAAAAGCCAAAGCAGCAGCACCAACAACAGTCAAAACTCAAACAACAACAAAAAACATTGTTGTTTGTCTGTTTTGTGTTTGTTGGCCAAAAGAGAACCTTTCTCCCGCAGCCCATTCTATACTGGCTTTTGCTGTGGAAAGAGATTAAAGTGCAGTCGTGGCTGTTTGTTTGTTGGGCCCTGGGCCCATAGTTTGGTAAATGGTAAGCAGCAACTGCCAAACTGGCAATTGCTATCTGGCAATGGGTCTGCGTTTGCGTTTGGGTTTGGGCCTGTTTGCTGGGCACTCTAGCGGAACTTTGTGTCGTATTATGCCGTGTTTCGTTGTCGTTGCCGTTGCCGTTGTCGTTGTCGTGGCTACATGGTGTACACATGTTGCAAACAATTGCTACGTTCCGACAACGTGTTGTTCTTTATGTTGTTGTTGTTGTTGTTGTTGTTGTTGCTGTATGAATAGATACAAAACTATCTACAATTGTGCAGCGGCCCAATGCTCAAATGTTCTATATGGTAATGGCAATAATTATGTTTTGTTTGCGCTTGGCTGCAGCTGCAACAACAAAAAATTCTCCCTCTCTGCAACACCATAGAGTCCAACCCCTTTTTTGTTGCATGCTTTTAATTACTTGCGTTTGGCCATTGTCACAGTCTGAGTTTTATCAATAATGGATATGTTTAAAGTGGCTTTTACAAGTTTCATATTTAATAAATAAATATATATAACTTACCAATCCCTTAAGCCTCCCTCCCACAAACCGCTTTGTATGCTTACAATGCTCTTAAGTAATTGACGTGATTAAATGAATTATTAAGGCAGGCAGTTTTTCTGATGGCTTGATGCTGATATTTCCATGTGGCCTAAATAAGTGCTTTTTGAAACTTGTGCACAAGTTTTTGTCGATGCTTTTGAAAGCTTGCAGCAAAACTGATGAAGCATAATCAACGCATGATTTAGTTAGCCTTAATGCTAGCCAACAAATTTCACCCACAACACACAGAAAAAACTTATTTCTGCTCTTTATCAAAGTGTTTCTCAAGGGATGAGCTGACTAATTCAAAGTGTTTTTGAAAAAGTTTGTCAAACAAGCTGAGCAAGTGTTAAGGTCAAAAAGAGCACGAGTTAACAAGTTTACGATGTTATCTGATGGGTTAAGGCAAATGTATGGTTTAAGATTAGTTTTGAAATAATACAATCAGTTTGAAAAATCGCCTAAGTTCAAATCGTCAAACATTTACAAATGCTTAAAGTAAAAGAAAAGGTTGCAAATAAAGCTCACGTTAACTGCTAAGTTTAGCAAAATATTTATTTGCGATTAGTTCTTCCAATAGTAAATGAACTTTCAGTTGAACTGCTCTTGAAAAATAAATATGTTTTTTTTTTTATTTGCATAAGTACTTAAATGGATTTTCTAAAGGGGTATTTGTAAAGGGTATTTAAAATTTTCAAGTTTTCTAAGAATGAAACAGTTGCAATTAGATTTATTCGAGTGTCATAATTTACTCTTAAAACTATTCTCTTGAATTCTGTATTATGTAAAATATATTTCCTAAGAATAACAAAATTTAGATGCCAAATCTAATGAATTAAGCTTTCTAATATTTTAATGTTCTAATTGGTTTAATATGCTGTCTGTTTAGAAGTTTCTTATTTTTAAATAAGATAATTTCATGTTCATTACAAAACCACATAAAAACAGCAGCACAATAAACCAAACACACAAATAAAATATATTATGTTGCCTCAGGCGAGGTTTGGCCTTCGACAACTTAATGGCAAAATGAGGCCTAATCAAAGCTTATAATAACATTTAATGCAGAAAATTTGATTTATTATCTTTAACCATTAATAAGTTTAAAGTCTTAAGAGCTACAAAGAAGCGTATTACAATGTATGAACATAAATATAGATGAAGAAGCTCTTCTCAAACCTCAACAAACTTTTTTGAAGACTTAATTTGGGAAACGCGAAAAACTTGAAAAAACCAATAACTTAATGCATGAAAAAAAGAAAAGAGAGTGAGAGCGAGAGAGGATAAGAGGGTAAAAAACGCACACACACTCTATCAATTGATGAATGGAAATGGAAAACGTTAAAAAGTAACATCAGCTGTGTTTTTTTTTATGCCTTTTTTTTGTGGCATTAAAACGCGGCCAACTTATTTGGGTTAATCAAATTTAGTTGCTGGCTGGCTGCTGTTGCTGCTGCTGCTGCTGCGGTCGTTATCTTAAGCGTCATAAAACTCATGTCATGCTCATGTTTAAAGGGAGAGAGGGTGTGGGTCATTAAGCCACCTGTTTGCTCAAGCCATGTAACTGGAATGTGTATATGTGTGTGTCTTGTATCTTGTAGTATCTGTTGGATACATTTCACATGTGTCGCGCGTTACAATCGTTATGAGAGAAGGAGAGGGCGGTAGCACATGAAATGTAACTGTAACTGTACACTCAACCGTGTGTGTGTGTGTATCAGTTTTGTGTATCTGTAAGATACGCATTTTCTGTTAATTACATGTCGGTGGAATGTCAGCTTTGTAATTATTTTGACAGTGCATTTTCTGTTGTTTCAGCATTTGTAAATCAACAAACTGACACATTCAAACACACACACACGGACGGCTCATTTACAGTTACAACTATTTGCCAGATTTGCGTTAGTATTTTTGCTTAATGATGTGACGATCCTGCAGACAGCAGGACGCCCCCGTAAGCCTCCCTCTTTCTCTCCCTATCGGTCTGTCGGTTATTCAACGTTTTGTTTAATGAGCTTTTTATGAGCTTCTGTGAGCACTGTGATATAAGCTGCAAGCTGAGAGGCGCGCCAGTGTTGAGCAACAAGCAAGTTGCGAATGGTATCCTCGTTCTTGTCCTCATAACCGTTTCCATTTTCATACGCTCACTCAATTTGTCCTTGTCCTCGGCTTTTGCGACGTAAACAGTTAGCTAACAAGCCTCGAGGCAGCAATCACAAATATGCACGAGTGTTGACTTGTGAGTTAAGAGAAATTCAAATCGATTGACGAAACATTCATTTAATGACAAAAGCGGGAACTGCAGCAGCAGCCTGTAAAATATTCTCGTGTAACCCTCGCTGGAAAACAGAACCAGATATCTTTGGATATATACATAAATGTATTAGCGCCTGGAGCGCGTCAATCAAACAATTGAATTGGTTTTCGAGGTTTCCGTTACGGTTTTGGCATTGCTGCTGGTCTTGACCGCTGATTTCATCAATTCGCCTGCGACTAGTCTATGTGGTTTTGACAACGATGCCACTGAACAAGTGATACAGTCGAACTTCCGTATAACGAAGTTTACAATATAACACATTCATTTCCGAAACACTGCAATGGTTAATCAAAACCGTTATTCGTACGATGTCTCATAACGGGCTTTCTGTCCCTCATATCGTTATGGAAGTTTGACTGTATAACCTTATGCTCGGCCGAAGTGGAGAGTAGCTTGAGGTGGTGTGAATTCTGATGATGACATCTGCTTTGGAAGTTTTGCCATCGATTTGATTGACTGTTCGACTAACTTAGCTTAGCATGTAGCTCATTCGTTTCGTTTCGTTTCGTCGCATCCCTCCAGTTGGAGCACTTGATATCGATGAAGCGGACAAGATTGGACCTGCTATTTCTGGTTATCATCTGCATTGTTACTCTTGCCACAACTTGCCGCATAAATACATAAAACGAGACGAGTTACTCTTCTTTGTACATACTATTTGTAAACGATTTGCATAAGCAAAGGCAACAAACACAACATTCAACAAATGCTATGCATTTAGTATTGCTCTAACTGTCTCCCTCACTCTCTCTGTATCTGTATCTGTAAGATACTTTTGTATGCCTTTGTATTTATGCATGAGTCTGCACAGTAGCATTACATAGCATCGGCTTGTTTGTCTCTTGCTTTGTGTCATTGTACTTAAAGGTTGTTGGCACTAGCATTATTTGCTGTTGTTATTATTCAACTTTTACGGCATTGATCAATGCTATCAAATGCAAGTAGCAATTGGATATGGATGCGGATTTATTGATATAGATATTGATACAAAAACGGAATTAAATACTATGGCAATGTACGCTAAACCCTTGCATGCACTTTTAATACTTCTGCATATAAAGATGGACTTGAGACTTAATGAGAAGAAACATATTGAGCCGAAAATGCTTTTATTAGTATATGGAGATTAAGAGGCAAAAGATTGATGATGTCCTTGAACTGTCGGTTTTCAGAACTCTGGACTTATTTAAGAATAATTTACATAATTTAAAACCATTATACCACAATTGGCACCCACATAAGGTTAAGTAAAAATAAAGATCCAAATATTTATTAAAAATACAAAACTGACTTTTGAAAAATATGTTTATGATTGCCCTCGCACATACTAGCAGCTGGCACCTCTTCATTTCAAAGCAATTTTATTTAACTTTTGTTTTATTTACGAGTTGTTTTCCCTCTCCACCACATCCCTCCACCTCTTGCAGCTCGTGCCAGCAAATGCTTTAGCATTTAATATGAAAAATCAATTTCACATTCCCAACAACAGCACATTTAACCACAGCAGCATAAATGGGAAGGAGTGCACAGTGCAGAGGGGGGCAAAGTGGGTGTCAAACACATAGCAGTTGGCATAACCAGGGCACTTGCCGTTTGCAGATTGTAATTTGAATGCAACCCTAGCCACATAAAACAGTTGACTGTCGGTGTTCGCCTTACACACCCACACACACGTTTACACATATGTATGTTATGAGAAAGATGTTGCGGTAGAAATGGGGGGAAAGGTGGTGCTTGGGTCGGCACGCCCCCATTTCTACATTTCTCTATTAACGCTTAGAGCATCAAGTTTCACCCTCCTCGAACTCGATATTGCTATGTATTTGCATAAAATGTGCAACGAGCGAGGCTGTGCGGCTGCTGTTCAAAACTGTTGAATATTGTTTAGCTATCCTGAATATAGTATACCCTGTTAGTCAATAAGTCAAAAGATTGAGTTTGATTGATGATCGTTCAATCAAACTTTAGGCACACAAACCTTTCTGTATTAAACAATAATTCATTTGAAAACTCAAACTCAAAACTCATTCCGCGAAAGAATTTATTCGCCATCTCATTCCGTTTTGACTGTGCATTGATAGCATTCAGTAAATATCTATATGTATAGTTTTTTATTACGGTTTGTGTTAGTATGTAGTTCTTTATTTAAAAAATGCTTACTTATAAGTTATGAACTCGTTGGGTTTTCATGACTTGACACCGGAATTTTCTTCAACTCTGTTCAGTTTTTTTCGGTGACCCTTTTTGCAGGCACTTTTTTAATGGATTTAATCTGCGGCGTGGCAAAGTCGAAGTCAAGTCAAGTGCCTCTGAAAGTTGGCAGCAAATTAATGAAGTTTTTTTCTTTTGCTGGCATATGATTAAAACTTTGCACTCAGCTGCATTCACATTTTTATTTAGTTTTCTTTTTTTCGTCTTCATGGCTGTGGGGATGTTTGTTGGTGTTATTTAGAGGGCTTATATATGTAAATATTCTAAAAGTTAGCCGCAAAACTTTTTTATTTTTCCACGTTACATTTTCATTTGCATTTCGCTGATGCTGATGCTGTTGCTGCCTCGTTGCCCATTACAATACTAATATCTTTTGGTTACATTTTGTGCGCTTTCAATTCCCATTCTCGCCACCTTCTGCTTTCATTGCCTGGCATCATGCACAGATTTGACCCAGTTATAGTGCCCAGATCACGATTCCAAACGTCGCGCCAAGTTCTGTTTTATTGTATTATTTCTTTTTGTCTTTGTCTTTCGTTGTGTTCCTTTAAAACTGTTAAGCTAAAGATTTTTATATTGTTTGTTTTTAATTGTCTTTGGTTTTGCTTTTATCATTTTGTTCATGTTTTGTACATTGTTTGTCTTTAAAATGGCCAACGGGTTAATTTATTTAAATTGTATCTGTGTTATTTTCATTATTTAAAGTAATTCATTTAGCTGTTTGCTTCTTTATTTGTCCAGTTGTAAGATTTATTAAGCTTTTATTGTGCAAGTAAATTAAATGTAAAGAAAAAATATTAGAATAACCATTTGAAGAAAGAGGCTTGATTTTGCTTAAGACTTAAGCTCTTAATGGGCTTAAAATGAAAATGATAATTGGTTTTTTTTTTTATAATTGAAATACTTTTTCACAATGTATGTAAATGTTTATTGATTTTCTAAACGAATATTAAAAAAACTTACTTATATTAACTTTTAGACTATTTTTAGTTGTGGAAAATTCACGTATTTTTTCCACCCTCCCGTTTTCATATAAATTTCCGGTCAACAGTCAACACATATCTCTTTCCCATTCTCAATCTCTTTCATTTTAGAATTGACAGCTTTCCTAAGCGATATTTTTTTTGTACCGTTAATTGCAATAGCATTTACCGCTAATTCAGTTAATTCGCACTCGAAAGCAGCCCAAAGGAAAATCGTTTTCTTTTTTAACTGTTGTTTTTTTTATCCAGCACAGGCAACACTGGCAACAAATCGTGCTTGTTCAGGGCCTGGGCCAGTTGAGCCGACGGCTTTTTAATTGACAGCCAGGCTCGCAGTGCGGGTTCCGTTCAATTCAGTTAAAGCGTGGGAGGGCTGGCTCTACCTCCCTCTCTCCCTTCTCTCCCATCTTGGGTGATGGGAACAAAAAAAGGTCAGGGCAGGTAACTAAAAACAAACAGAGAAGAGAGAAGAAGAAGAAAAAAAAAACGAAACACTAAAAAGCCTTTTCAGACAGCTGCGTTTGCTGCATTGACTGAAATGGAATGGAATGGAATTGCGGAGCCGCTGGCAGCAGCTGGTCTCACATTCAGTTAGTTAGTAAGTACAAGAGGATGAAGGGGAAGATTGACTTGATTAAAGATTTCACACTTGATTAAACACTGGCCCCGTTAGTATTTCAGTTGTTGTTGTTGTCGTTGTTGTTCCACAGCTCCAATTGCAAGTTTCAAGTTCGTTACTGCAATTGATGAACGAATTTAGTGTTATTTTCGGTTTTGCTTTTTTTGGTCTTATGTGTTTTGTTTTTTGTTGTTTTTTTTTGTTCGAAATTAATTTCCGAGGCTGGCAGCTGTACGAGTTTTGCTTTTCATAGAAGTCACTTGAATTTTGTTGTTGTTTACCGTTTTGTTCAAGTCACAAACAACAAAGGCAAACGGCGATTGTTATTTGTAGAACACAGCAAAACGTCGCCAAAAGTCAGAGGCAGCAATAAATGCGCAAAAGTTCAGCAAAGAAAATATGCAATAGATTCCGAGTAGACAGGAAAGAGGAAACAACAAGGACCTTGACATTGGATTCGCATGAGCATAAATTGTTGAACAAAAGCTTAAGTTGGAAAGAAGTTTTAATTCAATAGATGTTGTGTTAAACATTTTAAGCAAATGCAAAATAAGATCAAAGAAATGTTTTTAGTGCTGTTGTTTAAGGTCAGCAAGAGTAAAGCTTTGGTTTGATGGCAAGTTTTGCTTTTTATTGTTATTTAATTAATAAAGTAGCAATGTTTGATTAACTTAGTTAATTGAGTACTGAATAATCTATTATTTGACTTAATTCTTGTTATGCTGACTTTATTTAATAGGCAAACACAAATATTTTGTAATTTTAAGTGTCGTTTTTTACCATTATTTACGAAACACTTTTACTGCAAATTGCTAATGATACTTAAATTTTTGTACGTCTTTTACAGCTGACGCTATTGCAACTTTATAATCCAACGAGGTAGGTGGGGAAACTCCAATCAAATCGAAAGCAATATATTTGCGAAGCGCACATTACAACAACCATTCAATTATTTGTGTGTGTGTGTGTGTAAGTGTGTGTGTAATTTGTGTGTACATATTCATTTGAATATATTTTCCGTTGGGGGCGCATCGTATCAATCTTAATTTATAACAAATTTAATATGGTTGTTTTTATCGCGTCTCTGGGCCACAAAATGTTAGCCGAATTCTCATAGGGTTACTAACGGGCCCCATCACATATGCTTTGTGCTTTATACTTTTCCTACATGCAAATGTTCAATATGTTTATTATTATATATGTGTGTGTGCGTGTTGGGGTTTTGGTTACAATTACGCGTTGCTCTTTGTTTTATATCTTCTTTTTTCGCTCCTGTTTTCAAACTTTACAGCATCAGAATTCTCAAATTCCTTTTGTTCAAAGGCTCGTAAATATGATATGGGATACAACCAAACGGTTAAAAAAAAAAATGTGTACAGCCAAAGAACACATAAATGATTTAATGGCGCCATTTAAATGGTTTCAAATCTGCCAAACATGAAACGTATAAATATGTTTGTTTACGCTCTCCCCCACAGCGAGCGGGTCTTAGCCATCAATTTGTAGTAATGTTATTGCCACCTTGAAAGCTTTAATATTTATGCCGCACACCTTTACATTTGTGTGTACGTGAGTGTGTGTGTGTTGAAATGCGCTTATCAGCAACAAGTAGATCGGAAAGCTTTTGCAAAGCAATATGGCTAACAGCAATTGTTGAAGAAGAAAAACAGACACAAAAGCAACACGAAATCGGAATGGGTTAGATCTTAACATGCAATACTTTGAGATATCCAGTAATTATTTTGTTCAGCTAGGATTGTCAGAAAGAAATCAATATTCATACATTAAAAGCGTACAAAAATGAGAAAATTTAACATTGAAATGTTCCATCCATTGAGCTTAGATTTTATCAGACATTAACATTTCCCAAAGAGTTTAAGCAACTTTAAAAGCTGTGTCAGCTATATACCCGTTTACCAATTTGTATACTGAGTATTGAAAAGGGCTCACATGTTTTGTTTTTTTGTACTGCTGTCTGCGGCTTATCGGCTATGTCAGAGACAGAAGCACTGTCAGTCCTATCAACAGCTGTTGATATGCTTCGACGGCCTATTGATGAGGGAGAATTCGCTAACTTCCCTTACCCTTCTCTGATTAAACGCTTGATTGACTGCCACTGTCAGCTATAAAGGGTTGACGTGTAGGGAAGGAGGGGAAGTGTGTGTGTGTGTGGAGAGGCCGAAAAGCAATTGAGATTGAAAGTATTGCATACTTGAAGGCGCACATTTTGATTGCCTTGACTTGGATAAATGATTGCGTTAGTTGAATGCCTCGCAGATAAGAGCCAAATGTATTGTTTCGATAATTCGATTAGAATGGAACAAAGTGCATTAGCGAATGTATTTTAGTTAAATATAAAATGTATTATTAAATTAACACTTCGGCCATTGCAATTTGGCATAAACATTTCACAATTTCAAGCTTCTTACCGAACTATCTCAAGAAAAACAGCAGTCGGCTTTCAGTTAACATTTGCACAGTGCGTATACGCAACGTACGCCTACTACTTGTTGTTTGTGTGTTTTTACATAAGCTTTTGATGGCATGTTCGCTGAGCGTTGGCATCAAAGACACTTGTCAATATATCCGCTACCAAAATAATGTATAAATTATTGCATGTCATTCGCTGGCAAACAAACAATAAATACGTATACTTGATTTGTGTGCTTCTCTCCGTTGAGTTGAGCTTTTTTTTTGTTGCTTTAAGTGTTGACAGCTCTGAACACTGAAGCTAATCGGCTGTCGCAGCCGTCAGATTTTTGACATTAGCATAATGACAGACCACTATCTATATACTCAATATAATCACGGCTCTTAAAGTTCGAAAAAAAAACAACACAAAAGACGCCAGACACTCATTTACAATTATTGCCCACACGTGGATAGCATAAAGGGAAACGAGCAACAAATACAAGTTATGTCATATCAAAACATCAACATGAATATACATAGTACAACAAAAATCAATACAAACTTGCCCATTGCTAAATTAATTACGAGCAATGTTCACTTTTAACACACAGCGAATAGTGGTTGAGTGGGTTAAGGGGGAGGCAGTAAAGCAATTGCAACGCAGTTGACAGCGCTTCTTAATTTATGCACAAAGCTGACAAAATATATAAAATAAAGATAACCAATTACGTACGAATCGAATCGCTTTATTAATTAAGTGGCCAACAGTTGGCCAGTTGAACGTGGTAAAGAGTTGGCTGCGACAGGAATGAGGAATGACACATCATTAAAGCAAAGCTTAAAAGAATTGGCTGACATGGAAACTTTTGAATATTGATTAAAGAGCGGGAATTATTTTTGCTGCAAATTAAGCTTGTAAATTCTTAATAAGAAAATGAATTTAAGTTTAAAGTTCTTCTTCAGCATGTTTAACTATTGATTAGCATAGGAGAGGAAATATATTTGATTGAATATATATTTCAAATAAAAAAAAACAAATCTTAAATACTTAAACATTAAATTGTTTCGTTACTGTCGCGAGTAGAACATTCAATTAAATTCTTGTTATTTAATTAGTATTAAATTTGCGCTGATGTTTGCTTTGCTTAAAATTAGGTCTGTTGCTATCGCAATTAATGCTCTTTAAGCTCGCTTATTCACACTGTTATTAACAGTCTGTTATAAGCTCTTGCGCTCTGTTAATTTTTACATTAAGTCGGAGAGTAAGCTAATTAATGCTTTACAGCGAACGAACGGTCAATATTATTCTCCTTCGATGCAACTTCTGATTAATAAACAATATTCGTTGGAAAACGATTCGTTGGAAAGCGGTTCAAGGGAGGAAATCCTCCTTTCTCTTAGCAATAACGAGCTTTAATTTGATTATTTTATTATGTTGAATCTTTTGTAAGTCAAACAAGCCACCTTTTGAGTGTTAAGCCAAGCAAAACTAAGCTTCACCTATTGTACAGATTTTTGTATGAATTTTCTAAAAAGTTTACTTCAGAAACTAGTCACAACAAGCGCTTTACTTAGTTTACACACATTCCACATGGGAAATATGTAGAAGGGGCGAGGTAAGGCAAGGGGGCAGCAACGTGTGTCGGCGACATGTCTGCAAAATGCGAGTTTGTCGCCCCGTTTGTTATTGCTTTTGTTGGTGCTGTTGTTGTTGGTTTTGCGGCTCATAAATCACAAACATTTTGCGCGTGCAGAATTAATAAAAAGAACAAAGGAGAGAGAGGGACAGAGAGAGAGAGGAGAGAGAGAAGAGTTACGATTCTGGAGATATATTTATTGCGTTCGCGCGGGTGGCAAAATTAACAAAGCAGACGTGAGCGATGACCATACGAGACAAGGCAGCGATAGGGGGTAAGTGGGCGAAGTGGCTTGTGAGCGGGCATAGCGGAACGGAGTGCGTATGCATAGGTGTCCGTAGCGGTTTTTAGCTTTTGTGCATGATATCCATATCCAAATGCGCCTGCAAGGTGCAAACGAGTATTTTGATTAATTGCAGACATGAAACAGCAAAAACAAAAAACAAACCACAAGCAACAACAAGAATATTGTGAATCAGCAACAGACTTCTTCGCCTGTTGTTGTTGCAAGGGTCATGAAACAAAAGCCACGCAGACACTAAATATAAATCTAGGCAGCCATAAAACTGCAATAAAGACAAAGGTGTTTTTTTGCCTGTTGTATTATTACCTTAAAACTTGCCGAACAGACAGACAACACAACAACAAAAGTGCTTTTTTTTATAGCCGAACAATGAAATGCTAACTTAATATATTTGATTAAGTCCATTCTGTTCATTTGCCAATTTGTCAAGCTACTATATTATTATTTATAAAATCGATTTTGTAATTCGATTCACACTTATCATTTAAGCATTATTCACCCGAAGTAAGCTCCTCAAATATTAAATAACAACTTTTCAACCACAAACAATTAATATTCTTTAAAATTAACTTTTTGTCATAACAAATTAGACACAACTTCGCATTCCTTTCAGTTCTAAACACATTCATTTTTTTTTTGGTTGTTTATAATAAATGATTATGTAAGCAAACTGAATGTGAACCCAACTTAGATACATAATATATGTATATATTTTTGGGTTACTTCACCATCAAGCGTAGAGAGTTTTAATTAAAATTAATTAGAGTGGCTTAAATATTTTAAAATGGGCAACGAGCCCCAGCAATCGCCCAGTTAATTAGGTGTTTCTCCTCCAACTAAACTGACGTAATTGTGGAATGGCAAAGAGGCGGGGGGAGTTGGGGTGTTTCGGGTTGAGTAGTTGCTGTTGCAAATGTGAAAGCAGCTGTTGGCCAAATGTGCGAAAATTGCTATAAAATTGCTATACAGCGACTGCCACACAAGGGGCCCACAGATTTGCATATACGCTGGCTAAAAGTGAGGCACATTTGAATCAATTATCTCCCCCCCTTCTTACCCATCCAACAGCCCACTGGCCAACCCACTAAGCCACTGCTAACCCAATCAGCTAGTCAGGCCAGTCAGTGAGGCAAGACTGGCTGGCTTGTATTACATTCTTTTGTGTCTGCGTGTTTGTCAGTCAGCAAGTCAATCAGCGGAAGTTTGTCTCGTCACTGTGTCGAGAAACTCAGAGAACAACAATGGACAATTTTGGTTGAGGTTCTTTTTCTCAGGTTCTACTTTTATGGCGGCCTATTGCCCTGCAGCGGCAGCAAACGCTGTTGTTGTTGCAACTCTCTTTTTTCTTATAGCTGGCAGGCAGCCAAGTAAGCCCAACTGCAACATTTCATTGGCCAAAAAGTAACTGTACATGATGATATGCGGCAATTTCATTATGCAGATCGACAGCTGCTTGAGGGCACTGCTTGAAGGCCACTGCTTAAGTGCACTGCTTGCTTCGCCAGTTGTTATCCTCTAGCCCTTGCTCTTGGCCAAAGATACAAAATGCTTGAGGTAAATTGTCTTCATTTCCATTCTTTTTTGCTGCTGCCAGTACCAGGCCTTCTTCTTGCTGCCTTTGCCTCTTTCATTTAGTTTTTGTACCAACTTTGGTCATAAAAAAGACAACGGCACAGCGCAAAAAAAGGTCTTTTGCCATTTTGCCAAAAGCGGAATCTAAACAAAAAGCTAGCGTTAAAGTGCTTTCTACTTAAATCACCAAATTGTAGCTGTATTTAACAGGTTTAGTAACTTTTTTTTGTAGTTGTTCATTGCAAAAGTTTGACAGCACCTATTCGAATTCAGTGTTAAACTTTAATTAAAAGTTTTTAGTAGCATTGCAATAACATGGACAAAAGTCCTTTGTATGCTTCTACGAAAAACATTCTAAAAAAAAACTTAAATTCTGTAATTTATTACAATTTAAATAAAAAGCCACAAGTTGTGTTATGAATAGAGCAATGTAATATTTAACTACACTTACTTTTAATAAAGTCAGATTGTAATTGCTATTTAACATTAAATGTGGTTCAACTATGTTTTTAATTAAAGTTGTTCATTAATAAACAACTGGCAAGTTAATCAGAAAAATTATTTAAAAATCGTATTACAATATTTACAAAAAATAAATGCGATTCATTTGCATACAAATAAAGGTTTCTACAACATTTTATTACTTTAACGTTTCTCTTCTAAGAATTTTATTTCACATATTTTTTGTGGTATTTTTGGTGAAATGCTTTCATTGTTTTTCCTTTATTTGCATTTGGTTTTTTTTTTTTTTTTGTTGCGGTGTTTCGAGCAATTAACGGCATAGCGTTTTGGTGGCGTGTCCTCTTTTGTGGCGACTGTTGACTGCCCTTGACCGTGCTCTCTTATTAATTTGGCCAATTTGAAGCCGGCGGAAGCATAATGCCAAATGGCATGGCAAAAATTAATTTAATTTAAAGCTTGTTCATTCGAGTGTGTGTGGGCGAGGTGAATGTGTGTGTGATGGTGTGTTGTTTTTTCGTATCGGATAGATTGGAGAAACGCGTTTCCCACCAACCAACACACCCACAGCATCCGCAGACGCAATGGCAACTGTTTCCCACAATCCATTTTCAGAGACTCTATTTTCATCTTCTTTGTCAATTGTTCGTGTGTTCGTGTGTGTGTGTGTGTCGCCAGTTTGGCTGCGAATTTGTTTACGACCAGAGCCAAAAATTTCAAGACAGGAAGCCATCAAAGACCACCAAACCTCCAACCGTAAGTCACGTTGTTGCTGATGGAAGGTTGTTTTTTTTATAGCCAAACGGCGGTGTAAGACATATATTTTTAAACATTTTTTTCTACGCTTTCATCTAGGTTTTCGGCTCATGCCAGAATGCAAAGTTGCCTTTTAAAATGCTTGACTCTTTTTTTATGATATCATTGTTGTAGCTTTAACAAGTTGATGTCTCGCTCCGCGCGATAATTGTGTGCGAAAAATTGTGCTTTGGCAATTAAATTATTGATTTTATCAGTGTGTTTATTTGTTATTCTTAAAAAGCATAAATAACAATAATAATATTAAAAATTCCACCGAAAGGTTTTAGACTATTTATTTTATGTAACTTTTTATTTGAACATATTTTATCAGATTAAAATTCTTTAAATTTTTTTATGCTGTTAGTTTTTTTTAAGCCCTTTTTGTTCTGTAGAAATTTGATCATCATTTTGCATCATAATTAAACTTGTGCTATATATACAGTCGAACTTCCATATAACGAACTTCCGTGTAACGAATCATTTCCAGTTCTCTGCAATTTGGTTCAATCAAAAATGCATTCTACAACGTTTCTGTATAACGAAGCTTTTCTGTCCCCTTGAGATTCGTTATATGGAAGTTCGATTGTAGTAGTTGTAGAAAGCATTCTCTGTTCAAAGTGTCGCTGGTCACGCCCTGCTAAGCGTAAATTTCAAGTTATTTCGATTGTGTGGCACAATATTGAAACAAGCAAGTTTTGGTTCGTTGGCCGTGTCAATGCTTCAGGTCAAGTGGTTTTTGCAAAATGCTGTTAGAATTTCCCCTTGCGAGAGAGAGGGAGGGAGAGGTGCATTTTGATTCCAATTTATTGAGTTTGGATCAGCAGCAGCAGCAGCAGCAAGCAGCCTCATCTAATATACGATTAAATTCGAACGTGCCACTCTGCCCGAAAAGAATGGTTCGACGTGGTCGTGATGTGGCGGCTTAACCCCGCTGACGCCCAGCTAGTTAACCCACAGAGTAACTAGATCCAAAGCTAACCAAGAGAATGGGGTTCAATTTTCATAGCAACAGTTTCTGCCACTCTCTCCCTCTCCTTTACCATCTCTCTTCTAAGGCCTGGCAGCTTCTTTCTTTCAATGGCTTGCAGTCCGCAAAATGGATTATTATGTTAATTACTGTCATGTCACGTAACGTCATAATGTTGTTGCAGCTGGGGGGAAAGAGAGAGAGAGGGTTGAGGTTGAGGTTGTGGCAGTCACCATGGCAATGCAGCTATCTGCTGTTGCTTGTTGCTTGTTAATGCTGCATCATAAAGCGCTATTCAACTGCAAATTAGCACACGAAATGCGAGCTGGCCAAGCTTCTTTATGTTCAACGTTGCGTATACATAATGTGCTCTCGTTTTGTTTGCCCGGCATTATATTTGGCTGGCGTAATAAATTTGAATTATTTTCATTGGCACGTGCAACGTCCAACAGAAAAGCAGCATGCATCCAAAAGTGTTGCATAACGAGCTGAACAAAAAAACAGCAGTAAAGATATGTGAATCATTCGAATAAGTCTTATGCGTTGAGCTTACAAACCAACATAAAGTAAATTAAACATTCACATAATATGACAATGGAATTAAACTTATGTTTTTGCTACTTTAAATAAGGCATGTGGCTGCGTACCAAGTATGAAGAATCGATTTTTGAATATCGATTAATCTTTTGTACTCATCATTTTGATCTGCAGCTCTCACATATAGCTTGACTAAGCAACAACAACAGCTCTGATTACTCTACTCTAACAAACAACTGTATGAGTAGCTATAACTTTTAATATTCTGTCTAAAGATCTGAATACCAAGAATTACTTTGAACGGAAAAACAGTCTAAAAGTAATTTATTCATATTCATGTTCTAGTGAAACTAGAGTTTGAGGAAATGTTTCATCGTTTTCAGTGAATCTCTTACAATATTCCGTTGAATACCTTTTAAAGGTTCATTCATTATTTCTTAACAATATTCCCCCAAAGATGCTCAAAAGTAGTAAGAATAGAATATTAAATCTTAATACTGAGGTTGAGAAATATTCTTGAAAATAATCAACTTAAGCTTACTCTTAAAGGCCTTAACGCATAGAACTATCCAGCAATTATTGTAAGTTGGTAATTAATTATATATCAGCCATAACTTACAAGATAACAGTAACTCAACCATTTCTACGTCAAATTACCATATATTGATTTAATATTGTAATGAATTAGCTTTGGTTATGGTTCTAGCCTAAGACTTTTTGTTAAACATTGCGTTGAGATTCACACAAGACAAACACGTACAAAAGTATCTTGTGGATTTGTTCGTTATGAAATTAGAATTCGAAAAACCAAGTGGAAGAAGAACAATCCGAGATAACAAAGCCACAGCCGCTTTTGAGCCAGTTTTGCAGCGAAGCTTTTGGCAGCGTTTCTGGCGCATGGCCAAGAGCCAAAGCTAATGCCAATTGACGTAACAGTCGCAGCCGGTTTTCTGTTTCTGCTTCTTTTTGTTTTTTTTTTCTTCTCTTTTTGATTGCTTTTGACGTTTCGGAGGCGACGAGGTCAACGTCAAAAATGTGACGTGCCCGCCAAACAAGGCGCAAATAATAATCATAATAATAATAATCATTATGACGAAATAATATAGAAAAATTATGTAAATCGTTGTTGCGCCCGTATTAGGTAAAAACACAAACTGGCCGGACAAGAAGTTCTCTTGCGTAATGCAGCGCGCCAAGACATATTTAATTAGCCGCCCGGCCAAGCACAAAAATAACGAAGATACCAACAACAACAACAACAACAAGAAAATATAACAAAATTTGACGCGAACCCGCCTCATAAATCGGACGACCTTTTTAAGAGATGTATTATTTGAGATTTAGGCTTTCAGCATTTTCTTATTTTCATAATTAATTTTATTTCTCCACAACCCACAGGACCCCAAGTTGCCTTCAAATGACATCTGCTTTGATATGTAATTAGAATTTATGACCATGTTGCCTCCAAAAATTCTTACTTGAAAATAATAATAATAAGTTACAACTTTTTGTTGCAACAATTGCAACATGTTTCAAGGTTTTAATAAGGGTTTAAATATTGTATCTTGTCCATCATTTTGTTAACTGTGATAGGAAAAAGTTTGTTATGAAAAGTTTTTCCGAATGCTTCTTGTCTGAAAGCATTGATGAAAGAATTCTAATGAAATTAAATTTGTGCTCTCTGTATTTAACAACTTTAAATTATGCAGAATTCCGTCAACTCTCAGTCAATAGGAAGTTTCTATCTTTTAACTAAAAAGAGCTTATAAGAAAAGTATTGAAAGTATTGAAAGTATTACATCAAAATTTGTACGTCATCTAGCTTATATGAAAACTATGATTTAAGTAAGAGTATTTTTCGCTTGACTGTTTATAAAAGCAAACTGTTGATTTTTTGCTTTCTGCATACAATTTGACAGGTAATGCCACAAAGGCACATGTCAAGCATCCGGAAGGCAACAGAGGATGCTTAATCAGAGTCAGTCACAAGACTTATAGCAAAGAGCAAGTCAACAAGTTGACAAGAGTCAAAAGCATAACTAAAAATTATTTATAAACTTTTTTTCAATCGACAAAATATAACATTAAAGATTTTAACGAACAAACTGCTTTAACGATGGAACATATCTTGATGAGATTGTTGCTGCTGCTGCTGCTGATGATGATGATGCCACGAAACGGAACTGCGCTTCTCTGGGACAAGCATCAAAGCGTTGCAAATGAGCGTGGCAAGCACTTGAGCAGCACCCACGCACCAACCACATCAACAACAACAACAGTTGTGTTGTCTCTTTTACCGGCTTACGTAAAATGCATTGACAGTTGGCATTGGCAAAAAAAAGAAAAGCATGAAAACATTTTATCAATAACAATTTGCTAATTGCAATTGCGCAGAGACTGACACAATAACAATAACAACAAAAATGCATACTTATATTATGTTCATTTGCGTTTTGCCCAATATTTTTTTGTAATAGCCCTCGTGTGTGTGTTACCTAATTGCAACTAAGCGGCTTAAAGCAGCAGCAACAATCAGAAAACCCAGTCAACAAAAAAGGGCTCCATTCACTAAAAATGTGTGCAATTGCTTTTAGTACTCTTTGTGCGTAGTATATATAAAAATATACTTTATTATTTTTTATAGCTGCAGGCAAGCAAAGAAAATGTTTTTTTTTTACTTTTGTTGACGGGTTTTAATGAGTCGCAAAATAAATAAATGCTTGTTGTCTTTGTTGCGTGTTCAAGAAAGTGTTGAAAGTTATTGTTTTTTGTTTGTTTTTATGAACTGCAATGTTGTGTGTTCGTTCGTTCGTTGTTTGTTTAATAAGCGGAAACATATGACTTTTAATATGGAAGTCACGGCTCAAACTAAGCAAAAGTGTGACAGGCATCTGAAATAAGCTATCAGCTGTCAAGGGAGCTTGTGTTATATATTTTTGGATAGTTCTTTTCGACAGACCTTTGTCATAATTAAGCTCGTTTTCAAGTAACTTTCTTTGCCAGCATGAAATGAGGTTATTTGTTCTTATTACCTGACGAAGATGAGTTCTCTCTTCTTTTCTTTTTTTCCCCCTCTTGTTTATTGTGCTCGTTAAAGAGGCGAAAAGAAGCAGACGATTTCTTAGAGTGACTGGGCATAATTTGAATTTGTTCACACAAATTTTCCATGGCTATTCAAAAGCAACCTTTAAGAGTGAAAGTTTTTGTGGGCATTGTTAAGATTCTTGAACGTTTCAGGAAACATATTTTGTGCTTGGCTGATTTTAAATGCAAATTTTATATTGTCTGAGAAGTTTCAAGTTATTCGATTGAGTGCACAATTTAAAAAACTTTCACACATACATACGTATTTAATTGCATTCAATTAGAGTATCTATCCTTTTAGCTAGTACACAAACCATTCCCACTGGGATACAAATTGAGGGTGTTTGGTGCATTAACAACTTTTATTTCTACCTCTTTACTGGCATTTTTTTGCTACCAGCGTCATATAAATCACAAAACGCACTTAGCACAAATTGTGAAAGTTGCAAAAGTTGATGCCACAAAAAGACAGCAACAGCAGCGGCAGCAGCCCTAGAAAATTCTGTCTCAGCCTTCTAGCACAGTTGAGCAAATTAAAAGATATAAAAACCGCAACTGGCAAAGAGTCAGAACATGGCCCGAGGGTTGTGCGACTTGAGAGACCGGCTGATGCCGCCGCTGATTGCGGACGCACGCACTAGCCACACGCTGTGGCAAGCACGCAACAACTACAAGCAACAAAAAGTTGCAGTGCCAAACGAGTTTTTTGTTTTTGTTACTGCTGCTTATGCTGTTTGCTGTTTCTTGCTTTTGGGCAAAGTTAAATGAAACGTGCTGTACAAATTACGGCACAAGAAACTAGAGTTTAAAAGAGACTCCAACAGATGCTGTGATCAGAGCGAGTGAGAGAGAGAGATAGATGGAGCTATTTCGAATATAGCTCGACTTTTATATACTCTCTCGAATGCAATTGGTGCAGTTTTAACCAAGAGATATTCTTAACATTGGCAATAGTTTTTTGGATGTTAGATTTCTCTACAAGTTCAAATTTATACTATAATTATTGTAAAAGCTTAACTACTATCACAGCATGCGACAATCTTAAATACATAGTCAATGTACTTACAGTTTGTGACGTCGGCATAAAAGTGCCATCAATTTTCGAGCGCATTCAGTTTCCAAGCAAACCGAGGGCAGTGGGTTAACGTGCGTGGCGCCCCCTGGCGTCAACGTCTGTAGCTTGCAGTTGAAGCTTAAGCGCATTTCGAGTTGTTTGGGTTCAGTTATAGCTATTATTACTTTTATTTGCAAAGCAATAACAATACATAAATACGAAACCGGTTGGTGGCTGTCACTGTTTTTTGTGGGTGTATAAATGGACTTATTGTTATTGCTGTTTTTGTTATAACGTTGTCTCGATTATGCAATGCATCGTGTCTCAGCCGCTCCAAAAAATACAAATAAAATAAGAAATATTGTGCAAACTCACAATGAGACCAAAAAACCGAAACAACAACAAATCGGCTGCTGCGCTTTGTGCTTTTCGCGTTGCAGTTACCGAAGCAAACTTCTCTAACAAAACAGAAAATCACACACGCACACACACACGCTTACATATGTATTCAATCTGGTTGCTCTAATCAGCAAACAAATTTGTTGACATGTTGGGTAAACGGCTAGAAAAACAGCAGAACAGAAACAACACAAATGCAACATAAACACACACACACACAAACGAATTCGGCAAGCACAACCATAGCAAAATCTGATACAGAAAAAGAGAGAGAGAGGAGTAGTACTACTAAGCAGCTTTACTTTGCCTTTCGAGCTTTGGGCTGCCTGCGCCTACTTAATTGTTGTTGTTGTCATTCTTGTTGTTTTTACTGCTCTAACAGCCAGCTCTTACGTTTGCTCATTTGTATTGTGATGTGAAGTGGAAGGGGTACGCATAAAGAGCTTTAAAAAGCGCATCACGTTTAATTTTTCGTGTTCTCTTGACCCTTGGTCGAGTGGGCAAGACAGAGAAAGAGAGAGAGTGCAAGAACAGACAACAAAAGATTATAATAAGCAAAGCTTTTATAAGGCGGAAGGCAAAAGTGTCGTTATATGAAATTAACCTAAAACACTGAAATGTTCTTAAAGAACATGCTTAAAATTAGTTAATTGCTCTTTCTTAGGCACTTCAACTTTGACACGCACACACACCACAAGTTTGAGAGTTGAAAAAAAAGAAGAGAAGCGCTTGAAACTTTTTTTTTGCGCACGTCAAAACGGCTTAGCTTCAACTTGAAGTCACCGCCAGAGCGAGACTAAGAAATTAACAGTGAGGGAGAGCGTGAGAGATAGAGAGAACGAGATGAACGCACATCCGTTATAGACATAACGAGCCCATCGGCGTTACTCTTGCCATCACATTCGCCCCGCTGCTTAACGACGACAAAAGTAATCCCAGTGCACTTTTGACTCGTTTCTTGTCTGCTGCTCCACATATAAAAGACTGAGGTAGAATCTTATTGCTTCCGTTGTCGTTGTTGTTGTATAATACTCTGTTGCCGGTGTTATCGTTATGGCCGTTGGCAATGTTTGTGTAAGCTGTTTGCTGCTTTTACCTGTTGCCAATGCCGGTTGCCACTGCTAGCCCCATTTCCTTTAAGTGCATTTGAAGTCAAGTGAGTAAACAGCAGAAACAAAATAACGTAAAAAATAAAAAAAAAAAAACCGCAGCAAATGCAGAAGCTGATAAACCGTTGCTCGCATGTTGTTTGACTTTTTGGTCTTGGCCTTAATAAAAGCTCGAAACCAACTTGTTGCGCAACAGTTGACTAACGCAGAGAGAGAGAGTGAGAGAGCGATAGGGATGTCGAGATCAAGAGACAGCAGCTAAATCAAATGGGCAAAAAGACAGAGTTAACAGTCGGGAATCGAAGACTGTGGCACTTGGTCGCTGCCAACAAGTTTATTCAGTTGATTGTATTTCATTTTGTGGTCAGCAGCTGTTGATGTTGTTGTTTTTGTTGTTGCTTTTACGAGCCGGCTGCCTGTTGCACTTGTTCTCGTTCTGGTTGGTTCAATGGGTTTTGTGTTTGCTTTTTGGAACTTGGTTCAGCTTGGCTCGTTTTGCAAAATCTGTTTATTGTTTATTTATATGCAAATTAAGTTGCCTCACCACCAAAAATACATCATTTACATTTGTTGTATAGAATAAGCAAACAAAAGCACAGTGGTATATGAACGTTTAGTAATTTTTAATGGTTCTTATGCTACTGTATGTTCTTCTTTCATAAATATAGTTTAATGCCAACAGCAGCAGCATTGTTTACACACATAATTAAAGCCTAACTTTCAGTTAAGATACACGTTTAATTATCTTACTTCTCACAAGCTCACATCTCATTATTATCTTAGTGTTATGCTCTCAAGTGTTCAGTTTCATCAACGAAATCTTGTCCAGCAACAATTGCAAGTTGAATGAACTGTTATGTACCAAAACAAAAGAACTGAGCAGGGGAAAAACAATAACACAGCTGCCCTGCTCGCAATCGCAAAGTTCACAGCAGACAACACATAATAGAAAGAGAGAGAAAAAGTACCAAAAGCAAAAAGTCCAAGTTGCCAACCATAAAAATATCCCAAATGCGATCCGATCTGCCTGAGAAACTTCTCAACAGCAGCAACAACAACAACAACAGCAACAGTAATTATTCAACTGTTGATTATTTCGTTAACACGCACAAATTCACATACTATTGTTATTCATACCCGCTCTTAATTTGCTTTGTGGTAATTTGTTTATTGCCGTTCTTTAATCGAATTAATGAAACCAAATTAACAGCGCTGTGCTCCTGCTGTTGCTGCTTTTTTGTTGTTGTTTAGCATCTTATTTAACGCGGTTTTTATGGTTAAACATTTGCTTAAAATTTACCTAATAACTGCTTCTGTTGTTTGCCCCAAGTTTGCTTTTAATTATTGTTTTTAAGCCCCTTAAATATGTGAAAGACAAAAAAAAAAAGGTATAACTACTTTTTTTAAGGCAGCCGTTTTGGCACAACTTTTTAATTACATTGCTACAGTTTGCCCAAGGCACAAAAAGGGAATGGATTCAAGGCGGGGAAGGCGAACTGCTTGAAATTGTTACAAAATTAAAATGTGTTGGTAAACAGTGGTTCCCAAAAGTAAAGGGAAATTATATTGAGTTGAATGTAGAGGGCTGTTGGTATGAATAAAAATGCATTCAAAAATAAAACCAATTCAAGTTATAGTAAAAGTTAATAAATAGGTTTAATACGATTAGCTTTAAGTTAATTTTAAATGAAATTTAATGTTAAGGAGACGTATTAAATATTACAGAAAAAACAAAAGAATCAAAGTTGACTGCCAACTAACAAGTCGATTCACAAGCACTCGGCACAAAATAAGCGAGTTAGCTAATAACACTCTGATAAAAGAGAGCATTTGTACTTGTATAAAGTAACATCAGTAAATGTTTGTTTTGGTACGTGCCAAATGAAAATAAAACCCAACAGCGTACCAAATTTAATAAATATGAAATGAGTTTGTCATAAACGCATACAACCCCAAAAAAAATAGAATAACAGAGTGAGAGAGAGAGAGTTAGAGCTGAGAAAAGTCTTGTTCCAATTACACGATGTTAAGGTTTTTGGCCACAGACCTTCAACTTTAACTGTCAACGGCTGGATGCTGGCAGCTGGCTGCTGGCTGCTGGCTGGTTTCGATAAGGTGCTAAGCTAATAAAAAAAAAAATACCTTAAGGCCATGTCCCCTGGTATTCCCGCGCCATCCTGCCGAAAAAAATAAGACTTACAGCCGACAGAGCAAATAAACACGCACTTACAGGCTTACAAACATCTTAGTCCTGTTTTTTTCACACCACCCCCCCTCTACCCACTTAAACCAACACCAGTGCCTAGACCACACATTCCGACATAAATAACATGTGACAAAATAAATGCCACACTAAGGTAAAAAGGGACTCAAAGTCAAGTCAAAGCGACGGCATAATAATGGCAATGGTGGAGGGGGGGGCTAGTGGGGTCGTTGAGGGCCAAGAACGTGGTCCTTTGCGTGTCTTTGCATGCAACAAATGCCAAACAAATCGATGGCGAACCAACAACGACAAATAACAAAATACAAAAAATAATATACATATATATATATTGTATATATGTGATTATAAGCGCATAAAACTGCCACTGGAACCCCCCTTATATATGTATATTCTTACCATCTGCTGGCGTGCCAACGATTTCGTTCCGTTTTGTGCGTGTCTCCAAAGTCCTGGAGTGTTTTTTTTTTTTTTTTTTTGGTCTGTGTCAAAACGGAACTTGTTGAATAAATAAGGAAATGAAAAGCAGCCAAAAACATAGAAAACTGTCAGAGTCTCAACCTGATTGCTACACAGGAATTCCTGTGTCCTTAGTTCGGTGCAAGAGAAGGTCCTTGCACCATTTTACAAACTAAACTTGTTAGCTTTGGCCCCATTAACGGAGGGCCCACAGTGCGTGAAATGTCCGAATCGTCATCATTATGATGACCATAATGATGATTGTGTTGGCAGAATGGAAGATGTGTAATTGGCAAAAATGTCAGGAAATGCCAGGTAGCCTTCGCATATCAGTTGGCAGATTGTTCTCGTTTTATCGTTTTCTTTATAAAAATTTATCTAGAAAAAAGCTAAAATGTCATTTGTAAAAATAAATGTTGATTATAAGAAGTTATGTTCACACTTAAATCATGATATTGTGATAATAGCTTACTTGAACTTAAGTTATATGTGTGAAAAACTTAAGACAGATTGTTTCTTAAAGATCTCTTTACTTAAATTTTATATCAGAACAAGTAGCTTTAACTCTTAAATGCTTTGCGTACTTTTGATTCTGATTTCGTTTAAAATACTGTTTCGGTATTAAAATTGAATTAATTGCTTAAATTCTTAAAGAGAAAGGTATAAATGCTTGTAAATTTCTATATATCCATATATTTTAAGCAACCTTAAAACATTTTCTTGTCCTTTGTACATAAACCTTTATATATTTATTAGTGATATTATGATGTGATCTGAATATATCTTAAGAACCAATATTTTGAAGAACATTTTCATTGAAAGTAAGTTCATTTTATAGTTTCCTAACCATCACACCTGGAATAATGTTCCAACAAAACTTCTCAAACTATCCTAGAAAGATAAGGCAATATTTGTAGCAAGTAAATTAACTTAACATGAGAATTTCTAAATCAATTAAAGCACACGGTTCATACACCCTTTAATAGTTCTGTGTATGTTCCATCTTCAAAACAGCCAATTAAGAATCACACACTTTCCTGCTACTTGTTACACCTTGGCCATAATTGGCTACCAAACTTGAGAAAAACCTTTAAAATGTTGACTAAACCGCCGCATTAGGTATTGTTTAATGCGTGCCATCATTTTTATTTTTATTTGTATTATTATGGGTCATTTTTAGTATTATGACAAAAGTTATGCTGCTCACATTTCCAAAACTTTTATGGTTTTTTTTTTTTTTGCTTGGCCGCAACCTTGTGACCTTGCCACACACACACACACACACGCATCGCCAACATGAGCTGAGCTGAGCTGACGGACTGGCCTGAATGGTTTATTCAATGCATCGCACTTGTGTGTGTATGTTGGCAACCCTGAACATTCATAGTACAGTGTGGCAATGTCCTTGCTTGGGCCGAAGGAAAGTCTTTTGTTTTTGGCATTGAGTGAGGCTTGCAAACGTTATTGAAAAGTCATCGCATTGTGCATAGAGTGTTGCATACTTTGTTCACTCACTGTTGCACAGTCCCTCTTGCAACTAGCAAGTCTCAGTTACATTGGCTTTTTGAGCGCTCAATAGATTTCAACTTGTTAGTTCGCCCCCTGACGCTGTGTTCTCAAATGCATTTGCATGCTGATTGCTTTAGCCGCGCGAAGGGACGTTCGATAACTTTCTCGCCCAAACATTTCAATCTACTTGTGACAACAAAAGGAAAGCGCATAAAAGTTTTAGCAAGTAGACAAGTTGCTAACTAAAATTGCTTCTGGCCCCTGACAATGGCTAGCGTTGTGCAATTTGTTAGCCATAAAGCTGGACCCAAAACTATTGAATAACAAACATCTTCAAGCCATTTTCCTTGCTTTTGAACTATGTCTGTGTACGTTTATATAAATTTATACATAAAGAAAGTGTTAAGGTCGTTGTTTCCTATTCATGCAGCCTTACAGAAGGGCTTATATCAAAAGATTAGGTGAATAAACGTTGCGTAAAGAAAATTGCATGATTGACAACATAAGGATTACGTTAAGTGAAGCAACAAAGTTACTTGACGCTATTTACAGTTATGTCAATCGTAAAACTGAGTGCTTTAAGTTATGTGTTCATAACTTTACCTCCACAATGATTTTTAGTTGTAGAAAGTGCATTGAAGAAGCGTTTTATGTATTTTAATGTTGCTATGTTACTATTTAAACCACTCCTACTACTATTTATGCTCACACTACTTTTACTTTGAAACCCTACAACAACTGAAACTGCTTTTAAGCTAATACTAGATCCCTCTTTCCTTTACAAACACTAATTACCCTACTACTAGCATCAACTTTGACATAATTCAATCACCTTAATGGATATGTCAAACAATGCAACAGAAAAAAAACAATGTCATAAACAAAACTCCTTCAGTCTGCAGGATATGCAGCGCCATCAATATTCAGACAACAGATAGTAACTCAAAGGACTTACATCTTGTTTGCCTGATAACGCGGCGTATGGTTGATTCTGAGAGCAGCCAAAACAAGTAGAAAAGTAAAGACCTAATCAGATTGCTTGCTGCATTGTTATTGTTGGTGTTACCAAACTCGAAACTGGCTCATAAATTACTTTTGGTTTCAGTGTTGCTGTAGTTGTTATGGATTTTGGGTTGGGTATTGGGTTCTGTTGGTCAGGAAATACACCTTTTAACCAAGTTGCAGAACAAGAGCCAAGCCCCAAAGCCAACAACAGCTTCCAGACTGTTCGCAACATCAGCGACAACAACAAAGAGCGGAGCTTGCAATAAATCACGAAAATTGTCGCAGCCTGTTTGTTATTGTTGTTTGCAGTTTCGTGTGTTTTTTGGTTTTTCATTCCATGCTGGCAACTGGCAACTGGCATTGTTGTGACAGTTGTTGCTGGTTGCTTCTGGTTGTGCTTGTGGCCGGCGTCCTCCGCAAATCCTGTCATGCAAATTATGTTGAGCCTTTTGTCCAAAATGCAATGGCCTGGCACACATTTCTTTTATTGTGCAACCCTCGACGCTTTATTATATTATTTATATGCAATATTATTTTTACAGCCGCATTTACTGTGCTCGTTTACTTAATATGTTAAAATTGTAAAGGCTGCTATTAAAAAAAGAAGATATTTGAAACATTTTATGTACGATATGTTCAGACTTCTATCGTGACAAGCTGTGCTTAAATACTTAAAATTACTCCCAGCAGAAACTCCATTGAGCTATAAAAAAGCATTTGAATAGCAAAGATGTAATAATTTGATATTGGAATATATAAATTGCCGATTATTAGAGCAGTATTAACATATTTTTACTTGTGCAAAATAACTTTATGAAACATTAAATAATTCAATTATTTGTTTTCTCATTTTCTATTTGCAGAATAACTTTTTGGCCAGGAAAAACTGAAAAGCGCGAATCAAAATCAAGGAAACTGAAATTGTAAGTAAAGCAATTTGATAAATCTAACGTAAATAATGCTGTAGCGGTGTCAAGAGCAAAAATTTAAAAACTCGTAATCAGAGACGACCAACGTTGCGTATGATTGATATGCGCGAAATTGAATCGTTTCCGAAAAGTTGCGCTTTTGCGATAGAAAAATTGAATGCGCTGCTTAAGCGTTTTACGTGCCCCAATTTGCAGCCACGCCCACTTAACCGCCCACTAGTGTACCACAGCAACAGGCAAACATTTTGGTTTCTATGTCATTTTCAGGAAAACTCTGTAAGGACCCCAAAACGCATGGCATTTACAAGATAGGGTTAATGGGCATTGTCTGAAATGTAATTAATTTATGAGCTCTTAAGTTCTGTTTGGTTCTCTTCATTGTGCCCAAAGCCCAGTGTGATGCGTGCTGCATTTGAAGGACATTGCAAGTCATGTTGCATTTGGGTTCTGATTAGAGCGCCTACAAAGTTCTAAATTGTTCTCAAAATATACACAATGCCACACAGAGTTTGCTTCTATTGATATGGATAAGACCAATGAAATTGTCGAAGAGGGGCAGAGAGAGAGAGTGATACAGTATAGTATTTGTGGCTGTGTTAAGGGCTTATTGTTCAAACAATGCACTCGACAATGCAAGTGTAAATGTGTGTGTGTGTTTTGAGACTTGAAAAAGCAATTAGACCATCCTAATTGGAAGACATTTTATCAATTTTCAAAATAGTAAGAATAAATTGAATTTGTTGGCAACAAATTGCACAAAGCTAAATCGTTGAAGAGTTAAGCTAGCTTTACTCATTGTTCACGCTTGAAAATAACATAAAACAAATATTGAGACGCTTATTTTATTAAGATAATATACATTTCTTGTGCGCCCTTAAGCTCCAGCAACTCAGCGTAGCATAAGAATATTTTAAGAATCTTTCAAACTCAGCATTTGAAAGGAATATGCAAGAATCAGGAAGTAAAAACTCAAAGGAATAAGGATCAATATCAAAACTCTACTCAACAACATGCATATTAACACAAGCCTTAGGCTGTTTAAGCCATGTTACCAACAAACTATATAATCGGCTAATTAAACAATATTTTCGCTAAATTACACAGCGTCGTGTTTGCATATAAATATTTACCTAATTAAACGTGCATTACAATTTTCATTTAACGAATTTTCAGCTTGCTTTCAAACAAGTTTGTGCGCCAAAAATGTTTCGTTGGGAGAAAGGTGGAAGGAGAATAGCAGCCAGCACATATTATGCATACGCCCTGTTGAGCGCATGAAAAGTTCTTATTTGGTTATGTTGCGCATAAAGCTGGGCGAGAAAGGGAAACGGGAAGGATATCGGCAACACGTGCATCAAATACTTGAATAAGCCAAAAAGCAGCCACACACACACACACCCACACACGCACACATACACATAGAGTCTGCTTACTAAAAGGGTTCGATTGGGTGTATGAGCTCGATTGGTAATCGAATGAATTATGCAACTTGCAGCCAGGCAGTCGAAAATGTTGCGTGGAATATGCGTTCCTCGTGGCATGTGGCATTAAATCAATTTATGCACAGGAAATGTTTCAATTTTGTGTGTCAAAGCGACAAGAAAACCGAATATACAAATTCAATTCAGTGTCAAAATGTTTTTTCGTTTTTTATTTGATTAACTTTTACTTTTAACAGCTGTGAGAATTCTTTCCTCTATTCATTTCTAATTGTTGGGCGCCGTTGGCAGCTTAAATATTTAATATTGAGAATATGGCCGAGCTTCATCTGGCCACGGCTTGATAAAATGGCGGCCGTGGCAACTCATTTGACGGCCGACCGAGCAAAACGTGGACCCATTTCCGCAAATGTCTTTTTAGCCGTAAAACGCGTAGCAAGCGAGCGAAACGTGAGAAATATTTATATATTTTAAATGCAAAGCCAGAGGCCTGGCACATGGAACTGCTACAGCTGCTGTGAGAGTACGTGTTAAATACCCTATAACGAAAGGGTATACAGGGTATTGTAATGTATGGTAAAATATTCGAATGACAAGGCATTGTGATGCACGAATTGGGAATTCTCTTCACACATAAAACGTGATATTAAATGGGGCAAAAATGGGTTTGAAACTTAGATAAAATTTCAATATAAAGGTCTTATACAAATTTAATGCAGGGCATTTCATAGTCAATCATTGCAGCTTTGCATTTATGTAACTTGTTGAATTTGCCTGTGCTGCGTTCAAGGTGAAACACATTCCAAGGACACGGACAGGGATGCGGGCACGCGAAATACCAACAAGAACAGCGACAACAACGGCGACGAGAGCACTGCATAAAAATCCATGACAAAATGTTACAGATTGGCCGACGCCGACGCCAAAGCGTCTAGCAGCAGCGTAAGAACAAGAAAAAGAAGAAGAAGGGGCAGAAGCAGAGCCGGGCCCGTTTGCCAGAGTCTTAGCTGGAGCCGAACTAGAGCCGGGCAAGGTTGTTAAACGAGCCCCGGGCAAAGCTCACAATACAACAGAGGGAGAAAGTAGATTAAAAAAAAAATAAGACCAGAGTGTGTGATTAAAGGGGTGTTAAAGGGAGAAAGATAAAGAGCGAGATGGACTATAGGCTCAAGAGGCAAAGACAGAGAGAGAGAGAGAGAGAGTCACGCCTGCATATTTAATCCTGTTGAATTTGTTATTGTTTCCGTGTTGTTGCCGCTGTCGATGATGCTGCATGCTGTACTATTTTTCTATCTTTTTTTTTACCTGAATAATGATTTTGCATGCTCTTTGTTGGCCAAACAGCAGCACATCACACGCCCACCTACACACTCCCTCCTCCATTGTCCAACTCCTCTGTGTGCATTAGCCGTGAAGGTCGTTCAGTTAGCCATAGCTGTATTCTCCGT
Source organism: Scaptomyza flava (assembly GCA_030179655.1). Taxonomy (NCBI): domain Eukaryota; kingdom Metazoa; phylum Arthropoda; class Insecta; order Diptera; family Drosophilidae; genus Scaptomyza; species Scaptomyza flava. Next base: position 15,564,190 of record JARNME010000029.1, read on the forward strand.
ATGCATACACATACGTATATCTTTTGTTTCAGTGCCAATAGTTCTGGGCATTCACACGCCTCCATTTCTTCTCATAAATACAACATTCTACAGCTGCTAACCATGTGCAGAAACGACGACAGAAGATAAGAAGAGAGGGAGGGAGAGGGAGCAAAATACGGTTGACATTTGCACAAACAGGCTGCATTTTTCTCATGCTGCTCTTGGCTAATGCCTATGTTTGGCCCAAGGTCATGCATTCGGATGGCAGCCGAGTGTTTTGATCATTATAAATTCATACAACGGTTTGCCAAATAGACTTAATGGAGAATATGCCACAGGACGACAGTTCCTTTATTAAGAAGCACTTAAAGGTATATCGTTTAGGTAAATAATCAATTAGCATTGCATCATCAATTGAAATAAAAAATAGTACTCCAATATATAAATACATATTCTGAAGCTTGTTAAATAATCACAATTTTCTTTACACTTCTAATATTGTTAATTAATTCATGGACTTTATTGATAAAACTCAAATACATTTCTTTCTGGTATAGAAAAGTTTTTGCGGGCAATTCGCCAAAGCAAATCGCGTTGTTTTTCTGTCCAAAGTTTCCCTTTGCAAATGAAATAATCTCTTACCTTTGTGACCTGAACATTTAAGCAACCAAAATGCAAATCATGGCAAGTGGATTCAATTTGGGATGACATCAGAGTTCTGCTTGTTGGGTCGAGTCAAGGTCACATAGCAAATGAATTAAAATAAATAAATGTGTCAAGAGTCACATACAATTTTAATTTCAATCAGTCGCCATAAAGTGGAGCGGAGCTCACTCATTCAGTTGCGATAAATAAATAATATTTGTTCCTCTCTCACACGGGCACTAAGCTATTTTAAGTGAGGGCTCATTTAAGCTCAAATACCGTAAGCCGAAACGAAACTCAAACTAATTGTTGAGCTTCGATTGCAACTCACAGCAACGTGTCTGAGTTGAAGGGGTGTTAGATGTAGAGGGAACAAGTTAATATTGTGGCGTTTAATTGAAGCGTGTGAAACGCGCATGCTGATCAACCCATCAATCATGCAGTCAATCAATCAATAAGGCAACAACATCGTTCAATAGCTAATTGATTTATTCATGTTTTATCGCACAGCCAGTGAACCAAACCCAACTGAAACTAATAAAGCGTAAGTGCATTGGCAGCTCCTCTAGGATTATGGTATTTGAACACGAAAAGTTTGAGATAGCAGCGTAATAACTTTCGAACAAAACGCCATTCAAGTAAAATACTGTACTATTAACGCACTTAGGAATTCACTCAAGTTAAAATGTTATTAAAATGCATTAAAAGCTTAAACTTAGATTTATGCACATTTGATTGAGTGCATGCTAAAAGGCTTTAAAGCCAAATGGATAAAGTAAAATATTGGCAATGACTTTAAGCCAGTGCAAATGATGGCTTTTAGCCAGCTTATCGACCAACTACACACTTAAGCTCGAAGCTAAAACTGCATTCGAGCAAGCAAAAGTTTCAGCAACATCAACATTATTACTATCAACTTATTTACTTTCTCCCCCTGCTGCCGAAATTAACTTAAAGCTTGTTACGAGTACTTTGTGGTTCTTTTTCACACTCCCTCTTTCAAATAATCGGCTTTGAGACGCGCCAAAGAATTCGCTTTCATGTCGGCCAAACACGCTTTTTCCTTTTACATTACAATGCACTTGTTTATATTTGTTTCTTTATGCTTCTCCATCTAATGTTTACTTGATAAAAATTCTTTAAATTCTCTTGACCGCAAACAAAAGCGCCCAAATTGTGCCAAGTTGTTTTCTCCACTTAAACTTTTATGCGGTGTGTACTTAATCAGCTGAAAGCGTAGCCAAGTTTTTGCCCAGATCACGTATATGCCCGGTATGACTGGGCAGAATTGATTTGCAATGTGCTCCGAGGGATAGAGAAACAACTGCGAAATGCTACATAGCTAACTGAAATATTGCAAGCCATTTGCAAAAGCATTTGGGAGTAATCAACTGCAGCTGAGGGATACCAAAGGGATTTCCATCACCAATCAAATAAGACGAACAACTAGATAAAACCAAAAATGATTGAAAAGTAGGTCAGATAAAACATTTTTTGTCTTCCGCAAGTCATTTGGAGATGATATTTAAAAATGAGTAGAAAAACCTTGAAGCAGCTGTTAAAATGATTACATTAGGCAGCAGATTATAAGTGGATTAAGCCGTGAGCTCAACTGAAAATGAAAGTGTCATATATCAATCTATGATAATTAAATGTGGTGAAAAGCAGTTATGAAGAAACATTTGCGCAGCTTAAGCACTTTTTTGTTAATTGAGAACCTAAAAGCCATCAACACCACCAGCACCACCACTAGAACAACCATATTGTGTCGCCTTAAGAGCTTTTCTGTTCCAGTTTATTTGACGAAAGTTGAAAAACTTTTTGCCACACTTTTGTATTTTTCTTTGCCCATTTTTCTTTTCCGCCACTTTTTTTTATGAAATAATTTTTCGTTTTGTTGCTCAAATGTTTGCTTTTACTCTGCAGCGATTGTTTTGTGCAATGTGAAACAATGGAAATGCAGTTAACACAGCAAGCTGAAAGCTGAAAGCTAAAAGCTGCTAGCTGCTTGTTGAATTGGTCGTTTATCAGCATTTTCGGACGTTTGAAATTTGTTGGCATTTGGCAGAAATCGCTAGCGTTTTAAAGTTAAGAGCATGTGTGTGTGTGGGCGTATGGGCGTGTGGGCTTGTCAACCTGGCCAAAGGAGTGGCCCAAAAGCCATAACCAACTGGGCAATATACATATATACATTTCAAGCCACATTTCTGTCAAGCTGTGTTCCATTACTTTTACCTATATTTATTTCTCTCTTTTGCTTACTATTCTCTTTCTCTCTCTCTCTGTCCCTTCCTTGGTTTATTGATTTTACATTTTGATTTGACATTGCATCGATTGACTTTTTGATAGCTACGATTAGCTGCTATTTGGTTAAATAGTTGTAACTCCTCCTCTGTCAAATATATTGAGTATACAAATGTTACTCATACGCCCACTTGGCCGTTGGTAATTTTGTGCAGGACACTCACGTTAATGCTTTGATCGATAGATTTAAGAATCTTAAGCTGGGACTTGATCTATAACTTGTCTTGATTAATAAATATATGTAAGTACATATGTGAAAGTGTGTTTATATAACTTTATTGCTTACTTTATGCTGTCCTCTGATTTTCGAATTCGGCTTGGTCAGCCCTTTAATAACAATAACAGTCGACCATCAGTCTCAGATAGTAAGAAGCTTATTGGATTGTGATTGTCTATTAAGTATGCAATCCCCAAGGCTAATTGGTAGTTTCCGCCATTGCCATTGTTCATGGCTGTTGAGCCATACAACTGATTCCATTTAGTGTCCTTTAATTGCATCATAAATGGTTAGTAATGCTATTTTAAGCCCCATGCTGGCACTTTATGCAATTGAATTGTGACTCCGAGCGGCAAGGGAGTTAGCCAACAGCACTTTCGATTCTGATCAGTAAGTAGATTAACCCATTTCTGGTAACAATAAACGAATGTGCTTCAACTCCTAGTTGCAGAAAGGAATTGAAGTACAAGAAACACTTGTGGCATCATCATTTGACGGCTCTAATTTTCTATGGCCCACTTTGGGGCAAAACGCAGACACGCTTATAGCCAGAATCACCAGCAGCATTGAGTCTCTTCGTCACGTAATGTGCAACAACAACAACAACAATAAGGAACAACCATATCAGTGGCAGGTGAATTTAACAACAACTTTGGTTGCTGTTGCTGCTGCTGTTGCACGTGCAACCAGCTGTCGCAAGGATTAGGTTGGGTTTGTTTTGCCATGCTTCGTTTGTTGTGCGTATGTTTGTGTGTCATTAAGCTTTTTTTTGTGGCAACGAGCAGAAAGGTTTTGTGTGTGTTCCACGAAGCTGTTGTTGGGCGCAAGCCATTAAAAGGCTGCATCAGGATAAGAGTGAGTAATAAGAATTGTTAGGCATACGTGTTCTATTAAGCTGCTCAAAGATATCACACACTTTGACACTTTGATAAGCCAAGGACTATTAATATAAGTCTCTTTTAAGGGCAGATCAAAGTGGTTGACTTTGTATAAATTTGTTTATTAGAAACTTAAGGCACTTTAAGTATTACTTTCAAATTATTTACCAACGTACCTTTTCTAATTGTAATATTTCAGTATTTGTTAATTAGAGCCATGACCTGCACCTGAAAAATTCATGTTGTAGTTGGCACATTTCAGGGTTACGCACAGCTAATTTTGGACTCATAAATAAATTTGTTGCATGCATGCTAATGGTACATAAGCCAAGCAGCTATGGCTGCGGTCCTTTATAGTTTATAAATTACTCTCTACAAATGTTCCAAAAGCAAATCCTCAACACAGCCAGAGTTGAGATATTTTTAGATATTTTGAGTGCCAGACAACAGGCCAAAATGCAAACTTTTGTGTTTAAATCCTTTGGGAATTTTTGAAGCTAATTCTTAAGCATTTGCAACTTTCATGAGCATCGGCTTTCTGTCTCTCCCTCTCTTCCTCGCCCTCTACCTCCGTTTCTTTGTCTGTTTGACGTCTGCATTTTTAGCGCAAATGTAGCAGCAGAGCCAACGCATTTGAGATTTATGCGTTAAACGTGATTTTTACACAGTTTTTTCTTTGGCAAACAGCAGAGAGAAACACAAGTGAAATGCGAAACAGTCGACGTACGAAACGACAAACCACAGTTACAGCAGTCACAGTTATTTGCTTCTCCCACCTCTTCGCTCCAAACTCAAAAAACCCTTTTGCTGGCCACGTTGAAATACAACACGTGCACTTGGCACTGCCCCAGGGACATTTGTTTCACTGCCTTCAACGTTTGTTTACCTTGACCAGCACCAAAAAGCATGAAAGGACACGTTTAAATGCTGTTCAACATTTAGTGTTTATTTTTTATGCTTGTGTGGGTGTGGGAAACTGGTTCTGCCATCAGACATACATCACACTTAAAATGTTGCAAGAGGCTCTTGAATCATTCATGAAAGGGTCATAGAATTTGGCTGTTTGCATTTTATGTGCTAAGCGCTTAAAAAGTGTTGGTAAATTTATATACAATCTATTCGCTTACAAAGGGCTTAAACAGCTAAGCCAAGTAATAATTGTTTTCTCTATTGATAATCCTAAATCCTTATTCAGTGCAGAGTTTAAAGTACATTTGTTTGTTTAGTCCAAGTTCATAAGTTTCCAAGTTTCCTAGCACTTGAATTTTGATGCTAAGTAAAGTCAGGCAACAGGAATATTTGTGTTTTGAAATTCCATAGAAAAGTCAACAGCAACAGCAACGTGGCAGCAATGCCAAATGAAATTTCCCTTTACAATTCTTTTGATTGCTTAAGCGAAGTTTACATAATATTTCCATTCCTGGCATTATTGTCCGTTGGAAATACAATAGCCTTACTGAGTGCTCACTTTTCCTTCTGTTTCTATCCTATTGCTGCTTAGCCAGGTGCTTCAAGTCCACTTTAATAATCTACAGTCGGTAGTTAGTGTGGGGCAGCCGTTTGCAACGCGGCAAGCTTGCTCTTAGCTTTTTATTGGCGGAACGTGACCGTAAAACAAGCCGCTTCACATACGAAATATTAGTATATGCGTGAGGCAATACCAAAAGTGCATTAAATATTTACTCAATCAATAACAATTATTTTTTATTTATTTATTTTTATTTTTTATGTAGCATGAGCATGAAGTTGTTTTGTGTGGGGCAGACGCGCATTCTCATTCTCCGATTACAATTTTGAGCCTTGATTACTTTTGCATATTTTGTACAGAAAGCAACAAATTCTGTTTGAAATTGAAAGCATTTCAAAAATCCGATTGGTAATGGAACTTTGAAATATTTCTCAAATGTCTGGCAAGAATTTTCTTGCATTTTGCGTCTCAACTCAACTCATTTGCCATAGTACATTATGGTACATACTACCAGGCTCGTTTGTTTGTTTGCTGAATTTATGGTTTGATTTGATGCCACTGCCATCAACCACAACAACTTGCAACACTCGATGCGCCTGTCAGCACGGCGTCAACAAGAAATGTTGCCCTCTCGAATATTAGTCTTGACTTGGCTGAGTCGCTTTAAGCCTTTAGCTTGCATACTTAGGTTTTTAACAAATCAAATGCAAACGAATTTTACCTCAGGTCCTGCATAAGCCGCAACAAAAGTGGTTTAGTTATTTTACTTTGTTGTTGGTTCATACTTTAAATATCGATTTCTGTTAAAGACAGGTGAAACAATAATTGTTGAAATGTAATTGGCTTTTAGGAAAATTAATTATATATCAGATTAATTATGCCTTGAAGCTATTTATTTATACATTGTTTGTGAAGGGAATATATTTGTTTGCCTCAACACACTTCAAAGAATTATTTTTATTGAATTTATCATTTAAACAGTACAATATTTGTACCAGTGATTTATAGCTTAAAACTTAAAATGCAGACTCTCGTTGAAACATAGTGAAAACCTTTAAATTTGTTTCAACTTATCACTATCCTTGTCCTTGTTGTATAATTTTATAAGAACAATAAATCATCAAAGTTGTTTGTTGAGTAAAAATAACAATACAAAGCTGCTCAACCATGTATAAATTATTTGCCATATGGTTGTAATTGTTATTCAGGTTACTTTAGGTATTATATAACGTTTAATGTTGACATATCGCTCCTTAAGTTTGTCACAGAGAGCAAAAAGAATATAAATTATCCAACAGGGAGTAAAAGAAAGGAGAACAATGCTCATTATGAGCCACAACCAAGTGCAAAGAGAATGAGAAGAGGAAAGGAAAGGGATTTAGGGACACAAACCAGAAAAATACACAAGAGCTGCTCATTTTATGCTCATTGAGTGGACAACACTTAAGACTGGCACACGTTGTTATTGCTATTAGCAAAGGCCCTTGAATAACAAGACATTGCAATTGCTAAGAGAAGGCTTTACAGTTATTTCGTCTCAGGGTTCCGCTCTCAGAAATAAACTATGCTCTGAGTGTGAGGGAGCGCGATAGCGTTTTTGTTTCAGTTGCCTTTGCACACAGCAGCCCGTCAAGTGTACGACAAGCAGTGCTGCCAACTTTTTTTTTGCAAAAAAAGCTAGATAGGCGAAAAAATAAAGCAAAAAAAGCTGTTTACATACAAATTATATCAAATGACTCATAATGAAAAAAGCTGCCCCTTACAATATTTGAAAAATTTTCCCGCAATCGCGTTTCGAAAAAAGCCAGATCTGACGGGTAAAAAGCGGCAGCACTGTCGACAAGCGGCAGGCCAGCGGCAAGCAAGAACGGTAAAAATTCATCACTGTATGTGTGCGTGTGTTTCACTTCTTGCTGAGCCTGCTTGTCTAGAATTTGGTATTTTTCATATATTTGGTTTATCTGTTTCGGCAAATGACATCGACAAGTGCACTACTGAAATACAAAATTAAGCAATTTACTTGCGTTTTGAAAGTGTATTGAAGCGTTTAAAGAACAAATTATATGCATCATTGCAATGCATTGCAGCAATTAAACTTATTTTTATAACTGTATCCAGTCTTATTATTGAAAAAAGGTGATTTATAACAGGGTGATCAATATAATATAGAATATGCAGAATGCACTCACCGGTAGCAGCAACAACACATGTACATTTCAATGCAAGAGCTCTCTCTATCTCTCTCTCTCTTTTTTCCAATGAGCACTCTCACAAAAACAAAAAGCACACCCACGCACAACAATTATTAATTGAGATGCCTCTCATCTTTCTTTTCTATACATGCATATTATTTTATTTATATTCACTGCATTTAACACACAAGAAAAAAAAGTAAAATAATTAATACCATCTTCAATGCTTTGCTTATAACGGAGATTTTCAGCGCACTAGACGCAACAACAACACACGCGTTTGAGCGCGGCGATCATCTCTCTTTAATTTTTAACAGGTTGCTCAAAATAATATATAATATGCCAAATGCACGCACCGGCAGCAGCAACGACAAATGCAATGCAAGTGCTCCCACTCTCTCTCTCTCTATTTTTCCAATGAGCACTCTCACAAAAACAAAAAGCACACCCACACACAACAATAATTAAATGAGATGCTCTCATCTTTCTTTTTTATATATGAACATATGTACATTATTTTATTTTATTATATTTTCACTGCATTTAACACACAAGAAAAATATATAAAAAAATAAAGCAGTTAATGCTATCTTCAATGCTTCGCTTATTATGGAGATTTTCAGCGCGCTAAACGCAACAGCAACATACTTGTATGAGCGCGGAGAGGATAACTCTCTCTTTAATTTTTTCGCGACCCGGCAAAGCAGCAACGAATTGGCGCGCGTTTCACAATTTTTCATCTGCTTAAAAACACTTTAAAAAGCAATTACACGGTGATTCTATAATGTTTTATAGACTGTGCGTGTGTTCAGTGCTTTGAATAAACACAATTTGACTATTAATATTAGGCGTATCAATGTTAATTTATTAAACAAACGGACGATATGCTCCCAGCGATGTGAAGACGCGCAAAGTTCCAGGCTAACTGCCTTTGTAGGTGAAGTGAAACAAGAGAAATTTGTGAACTTTTGGAAGTAAACGATCGCTCTCAGCAGTTAAAGCAGGACAGTTCTCTTTATGTCTCTATTCGCGAAGTTAATATACATTCGTGTGCAGCGACAACTGTAAATAGGCGAACATTTTTGCATGTATTTTACTATTCCCGGTGTTCTTGCTTTACATTTTATATTCAACAGATTACAAATAAAAAATCAATGAGTGTTGGAACGCACAGGCGATGCGTTAACACCTGTTTGTTGATGTGCTTGTAACTGTATAATTGCTATGAGCACGTTTTCTTGAGCAAAAATAATATTTTATTGAATTTGGGTTTACTTTTTGAATTTGGGTTCATCATTCGTCTAGTGCATTTCTGTTTTGCTTCTTTTGTGGATGCACACAAACTCGCACTTTTTATTATAGCTAAATTTAATTATTGCCAACCTTTTCTTCTCTGTTATAACTAAATATATTAATAATTGCCAACCCAGAAACCCTGCTCCTACAAATACATAAGCTTGTACGTAATAGTATTTGCTTTTGTGGTTGTTTGTGGGCATAACATGTACAGCAGAGCCGCGTAAGTCGAATGTCTCAGTCGACTGCTTCTCTGATTCTAAGCACAAACAAAACAAAGCGAATTCAAGGCACAAACAAAACAAAGCGAATTCAAAGCACAAGCAAAACAAAGCGAATTCAAAGCAACATGCAGCGTTGGTTAATTCACGAGCGAGACTTCGTCTTTTGCGACCACTTTTCTCTGCCGCAATATTCGTTTGCAAGCAGAGACAATTGTTGTACAACAACCACATACTATTTAAATTTTGGACTGCACAAACATAATACTGTGAGAAGAGCTGAGACCATTAAATATAGCAGAACTTGACGGGCCGCTGAGTGCAAGTGCAACTGAAACAAAAACAGCTGCTTATGTTATTCGGTATACCATTTGAAATATTTCTGAGGCAAACCCCTGAGACAACGATTTTCTTAACAAATGCAACATCTTGATGTTCCATGGTCTTTGCTATTAGTTATTCTCGTTTTTCTGACAATTTAGAGCATGCTCCTTTGTTGTTATACAAGCGAATCCAGCAAGGTGTTAAATAATATCATTAGAAGGCTCACTGTGCATAATTTAATTAAAATGGCCAGCGGCTTGTTGTTGGTTGCTTGTTCTTGCTGTTGTTGCTGTGTTTGCTGTCATTGTTATTAAAATTTAATTAAAACGCTATCAACAGCAAAAAACAAGCAACAGCTTGACCCAGCCAGACAGTCTGGCAGCCAACTGTTAACGCCAAATTGATTGCCTCACCCATTTGGCCACTTGGCAACAACTTTATATTCCACAAACAGACATTCATTCATTTGGGGATGACAACGCGAATGCGCAGTTATTTAACTTTGTCATCCTTGAGCTTCATTAAATGCACGTCCGCATTATGCTTGTAGATCCTAACGAATGCAACCAACATTGAAAGCGTTTCCCGGCACAGCCCGGGAAATTTTTAATTAATGTCAACCATTAAGTGTGATTACACGTCGAGTCCAGTACGAGCTGGGGCAAATTAGCTCGAATGAGCTTAGCGCTGTTCAAGTAACTTTGCTTTACAGTAATTACGGATTGATTACATTTACCTTGTACACCAAAAGGCGACTACTGGCTTAGTAGCCGTGTCGCTGGCCTAAGTTTGTCCATCTAACTTATGTATGACTTTAATTAAGTGGCCGACAAAGTGAGTGTAGAATAATATATAATGAGTAAAAGCAGGAGATATGCTTAGATTAACAGCGAGTAGAAGACAACGAGTAAATAATCCAACGATTTAACAGGAAGAACATCGAGTATTTCTAACTGTAATCAGTTTAAAGTAAAACTATAAGTTAATAAAAAAATAAAAGGAACAAGTGTTTCATACTTTAATGTAAGTTTAAAAATTAGCGAGTAAAAAGTAACGAGTAACGAAAAAAACACTTTGTAAATTAAATATTTTTAACGACTTAAAATTACAAGTCACACGAAGTGAATAAACAAACACAAATCAAATTAGAGTCTTTGAAAACAACTCTTCAGCTTAGTTGTGAAATTTGCTATTTAATTGCATACTTAGACATTATTATCCCACAGAACAAGACACAAAACACTTAATTTCCCGGCCACTTTTTGATGCTCTTAATCAAATATAATTATTTAACCGCAACTCGTTCTTTTGTTTGGCAACTAGAATTGCAATTGCAATTTGAAATATGTTAAGACAAAACTGCCAAAGCAACTCAAGCAAGCACGCAACATTTTTAGCATTTTCATTTAAAATAACTTTGTGTCTTATTTTGTGCAATTCATCAGCGAAAAGAAAGCAGAACGATAACATTGACTGGGGGACTGGCAGTGAGAAAGAGACCAGAGGAAGAATGAGTTAAGAACTTCCGTTTCCACCGATAATATAATGATAGCAAAAAATGCGAGAGTGAGGAGGCAAACTTGGAATGCAGCCAAAGTGGTTGGAGAGAACATGCAATTGAAAACAATTAACAAATATGTTTGGCTCAGTTCTGTCTTAAGTTGTGTTCTGGCCATGGGGGCCAGGCAAAAACACGCACGACTTTTGCCTGCGCTTTGCCTGGGATCGGAATTGCAATTCTGTCCGGCTGTCTCATCAAATGAAAATTGCTAACTGAACTGCTTGAGCAGCGATCATCGTCCAATTCCATTTGGCAGCTTCTTCTCTGGTTGCACAATTGGCAACTCATTCATCATTTTTAATTATGACAATAGCCCGGGAGCATAATGGGAAATGCCTATACGAAGGAAAAGCTTGAGAAAATAATGCAGCTCACGTGCCTATTAGGCTGTTAATGGCATTGCTTACAGGCGGCTTAGGGCCAGTTGCATGGCTTTTATGGCAGCCGCTTCGTTGAATTGGCTAGTTGGATTTATTGCTTTGCTCAACAACAACAGGTTGTTGCGACGCCCAATAAGCATTGCGTTTATTGAGTTGCCTGCCATTGGCATTGAGCCAAATTCCTTTTCTTTTTTTTTTTTGCCCATCTGAAACTGATTTTTGGTTCGTGTCGAACTTTCATCGTTTTGTCAAAAATGGCTTCTTGTCAGGTTTTTCATTACTTTAAACTAATTCGGAAGCATATAAAAGCTTCGACAGTTAGAATTTATCTAAATTTGAGTTACTTTAATGTTAATTCCAATTTAATTGGTTAGGATTCCATTTCACAATTAGGTCACATTAATTACATTAATTATGAAATGGTTTAATTTATGTGAAAAAGACACACAGCTTCACTTATCTGTTAATCAGGCAGTCACAAAAGCAATTATAAGCGCAATGTGGAGTCTTATAAAATGATAATGAAGCTTCTTATCGGGCCACAAACACAACCAGTTTACTGCAAAGCCAGAACCTAAGCTGATTTTGCAAACCAAATCAGTTTTGTGTTACCAATTACATAATGTTTGCATCACGCGCTGAGCGACAGCAAAATAATTAAATCAAAATACGCATAAATTATCAATGATAATTATAATTATGCTTGCTTAAAGCAGCCAACCAAAAAGGGAAGCGCATGAATTAAATGCGCTGAATGACATTGTAATGCGTATTTAATTTATGTATTGTATGTATAATATTCATTCATTCTTACCTGCTTCGGCTGCCGCTGTTGCGCTTCTGTTTTGCATAATATCCATTTTACTTTTATTGCTGTCTCGCTCGCTTTTTTGCAATGTAATTTACATGACAGATGGCTAGCGCACGGTGGCGTATGCGTAACATTATTCTCTTCTTCTTTCACCGAAATTATAATGCGAGTTACACAAATAATTACGGCTCGCAACATGGCCAATGTTTTTACCCAACCTGAGCTCTTTTTTTGTGTGCACGTTCAAGGTGTGGCTCTGGCCTACTTGGGCGTGTTTGCGGCTGTTTGACAAATGTGCTGGCCCATCCTTGCAGCACGTTTGCCAACATGCGAGCTCAGACAATCCACTTGCTATTCGCACTGTGGCATGGCGCCTTGTGACTGTGATTTAAATACAGTGACAATGAGAGTAACGGTAAAATGGTTTGGAAAGTGCGAAATTTCTATATTCCCTTCTTGTTCCCACGGCAAATTCAATTTATTTTGAGAATTGCTTTGAAATATGTTAAAAATAATATAATGGTTCAGTGGCCACTTTTACACTGACAAAAAAACTTTTTAAGCATCAATCAAAACCCTTAGCAAAGCTTACAGCCAGCACTGTTAGCCGTATAATTGAATACGCCCGCAACAAATATTTGCCATTAATAAAAGACTTTTTTTTATGCATTTCAGCAACTTTTTACAACCCACGCAGGAGGAGGTGCAGGCATATCCATCAAGGTGCAACGGGTGGCGCAGATGCTGGCCGTCTAGCGGCCACTGATACCCCGGGCACCCCCCTCCAACATCCACAAACAACCCACTCACAAATGTATGCGAGTCGTTCCACACAATTTGCCAAAGGCATCAGCAGCATGGCATGCAGCATACAGAGCCAACAACCCTCGCAACCAACAGCAACAATGACAATGGCTGCAACTGGCATTGGAGTCAGTGGTGGTGGTGGTGGTGGCGGTGGTGGTTCTAGTGGTGCTGGCACAGTACCCTCAACACCAAAGGCCAACAAGTCGGCGCAGCCAAGGGGTTCGCTGCCTACGAATGTGCATCAGCCGCCGCTGGAGTTCCAATGGCCGCCGCCATTGCCCGTTTCCAGTCATACCAGCAATTTGCGACTTAACATGATGAACCAGGACCCAAAGGATTTGCACACGGCACGCGCCATCATCGAGGAGCTACGCTCCAAAGTTCGCTTCCAAACCGAGCACATTATGAAATGGCGCAAAGCCTATGCAATGCAGGTGAGAATTAAATCAATGTAGTAAAAATACGAAATTTATGAAAAATTTCAAATTCCTTTAAAATCAAAATCTCTTTCAGGTGCAACAACATTATCGCTATCAGAAGGAGAAGTCGGATCAAATGAACTCGCTAACATCACAGCTTCTACTGCTGGAATCACGCCTCAAGCGAAAACAGAAGCAGATTGCGAGCCTGTTGGGCCATCGAGAGATGACCATACAGCGACAACAGAAGATCATCGATACATTGTCCACGCGGCTGGTGGATCATGGCTTGGAGAGCATTGAGGCGAGCTATGCCAATGAGCTGGACTCGCTGAATGATTCCGATTCGGCTGTGGTGCTGGAGGATATTGACTCTGACTCGAATATGATGACGCTTGGAACGCGTCGCAAGAGCAGCGGTGGCGGTGGTGGTGGTGGTGGTGGTGTCCTAGGCAGCGATGGCATAACCATTGTGCGCTCCATATCGGATGCAATTGAGACGAATCTGAATAAGTACGGCGCCGCAAGGCGTAACAATTGTTTCCTTAGACGACCCGACATCCTCGAGACGGTCTACTCGGTTGAGGAGGATCCGGAGCCCACACCGGATGTAACCGAAAAGCGTGACAAGTTCAAGAATCGCTCCGAAAAGGCACTCAGCTCCAGTTCCACAGAGGGACAGATCGATGGAGCAGCCGCAGCCACAGCAGCTCCCGACGCCAAAGACTCATCATCAATATCGCCTGTTATGGCAATGCCAGTGCCACGTCGCCAACTGGGTGCACTCAAGCGATCCCCAAGCCATGATTCACCATGCACCACATTGAGTGTCAAGGTGCCACAGCTGGAGCCGCACAATGGCAAGTCCCAGGTGACCACCTACAACCGGGTCATGTCCAATCATCGCTCGGTGACAAAGCCCAAGGATGTCAAATACAAGCGCATCAACAAGGCCAAGTCCAAGAGTTTGGAGGAGCTGCGTGGTCGTCTCAAGAATCTCGTGGAGCGTCCTGGTCTCGATCCTGGCTACACGGCTGGCATGATGCCGCAAACTGCTCAATCGTATGCGTGACAAATGGATCAGCAGGCAGCTGCGCCCCAGTCTGCTCCCGAGGCGGCTCCAGCTCTAGCACGCAATTCTTTGGCGGAGCAAACGCTACAGATGCCCACACAGAGGCACAGTGCGCCCAAGCGTTCGTTGACCCTGCCACGCATCCTGATGCCACAATCGATGCTGGGTGGTAGCAGTGGTGGTGGGGCAAGTGGCAGCAGTGACGCAGACGGCAACAGCAGAACGGGGCGTGGCGGTTTCTAGCAATTAAAGAAATTTTTCATACGCAATTGTGATAAAAAGTAAAATTGTTCTCTTTCGCTCAAACACAAACTATTTCTCAATCTTAATTTTTCAGTTGATCTTTTGTAACATTTTGTTTCCTTTGCTAATTTTTCCTATTTAATTTTAATTTAGTTATACTTAAATAATTAAATTTATGTTTAAAAAAAATGAACTGCATTTTATAACGACTTTAGTTTAATATAATTTCACATGAATAAATAAATAACACAACAAAAATACACTGCAAATTTATTCACTTGCACAACAAGCGTATGAAAAATGTACGAAAAACTTCAAACTACAAGTCGCAATGGGACAATATGAGGTGGGTATTTGAATATATATGCAAAAAGTATGCCTATCTGGGTGAAAGTTAAGTAAAAACTTAATTAAGTAGGCTAGAAAAAGTACAACTACACTTAATTGTCTAACAAATTTGTTTAGCTTTGTACATAGGTTTAGCTCACATCGATTTTCAACTTAAATGCTTTCTTATTTCTTTGTTTGAACCTACAATTTACTTAACTATAAGCTCTACTCCATGGACTGTCTTCTAGATAACAGAATTTAACTGCAAGAAAGCTGTAAGTGTAACAAACTAAGTAAAAATATATATTTTCTTACTTCAATTTGCAGCTTACTATATTTGTACAACAAAGAAATAAATAATAAATAATAACTCAAATTTATATTTAATGTTGCTTAGCTGTAAGTAAATAAAATAGTTTAATAGCTGAAAGTTTTATTTTTGCGTTGAATTATTGCAAATTATTTTTCAAATTGTTAAAAAACTTTGAAGCCTTGCGCTTTATAAAGTGAAAACGTCATGTGTACCTTGCAGATATTAAGAGTAAATATACGTATATGTATTCGTAAAATAAGATTTAAATTATATATCTAAAAAAAAAAAAACAATGGCTGCATCAATTCTCAACTAAATCAACTCAAAGTACAATGCTCAAACGATGTCAATATTTCTATAAATAAAATACAAAAATTATATACAAACACCCCAAGTTTCAAAAAGTATCCAAGTACCTTAACATTGTTGTTGTACCTAAGATAAACCCACTGCTAGAAAAAAAGAAATCAATTATTTCCTTTTCCACAACAATACAACAATGCTAAAAAGGAAATTATTAAATGCGTAAATGTCAATGTCAGTTATACTAAATAAGATTAAGCCAATCAAAAATAAAATCAATTCGCTTGTCAATTTAGCGCTCGAGTTCAAAATAAGTTTGTCAATACGAGTACGAAATACGTTTTAAATGTATTTCAAATGTACTCCGATGTAAAGCGTGTTATTCTGAAAATAATAAATAAGTGTTTACATATTGCAATGTATGTGTTAAAGTTTAATTCTTAGGCATAGGTTTCGTATTTACAAATAACTTTAGCTGTTTTTAATATGCCAAAGAAACTAAATAAAATTCATAATATATTTCAAAACTGCTGAAAATTAAGCTATCAAAATTGATAACAATATACAAATATTCCCCACTCTTGTGCTAAAAACTGAAAACTAGAATATAACATAAATAATTAATCAATTAATCAATATTACTTATAATATAGGTAAATATGTATACGTACGTTCGTACTAATTGTATTATATATTAATAAAAATATATAAAATAGCCGTGCTTAATTCAATTTCTAGTTAGCTTAATTAGCTATTTAACTATTCATAATAAGTAATATTGATGGCAAATGTTTGCTCATTTAACAAACTAAATTTGATTCAATATATTGTATATATATATAATGTAAACTTTTGATTTCTGGCTTTGCTGAAGTGCTTAATAAAAAGCTAAACTTAACTATAAACAAACAATATGAATTGAGCATGATTCTTTCTCAAATTGTTGGCTGAACACAGTTCCTAATCAACGGCGCTTGTGAACGGCAGCAATGTCAATTTCTCTCTGGCTTACTCTGCTTATCTGCGGCTGTCTTATCTGTCTGGTGGGATGAGTCACAATACAAGTACTAAACCTTAACTAATCGAAGTACAATATTGACAAAATTTATAGAGTCGAGGAGATGCCCGACAGACGGCAAAGGACATTGAGCAGCTGTACAATCAGGTGCTGGATTCCAGTTTGCAAAATGCTCGAGAACGTTTAAATCACTTGAATGACAGCAATGCCATCGATAAGCAATACTTTTATGAACTAGACGCAATTGCTGGCAATACCGAAAGCTACTACAGCACTGCATACTTTATCTTTGCCCTCATCAACAGTTCCTTGTTCAATCAAGCCGAAACAGACAAACTGCTACAGGAAGTGCTGCCGAATGAAATGAATTCCATACGCAACTTTTTCTCCAAAGTGAAGCTAGAATTGTTGGAGTACTTTGCAAGCACTCGTCAAACTAAATGGGAGCTAATGAACAATGTGACACGTTGGCAAACTGAAACTGACAACAGTCTAGTCCTTTCCTATTTAGAGTTTCCACAGAAACTTCAAGAACAGCTACCCGAACTGAAATTAATGGACTACACGAAACAGGCCAAAAGTTTAGTTGACAGCATTGCTCAGGCGCTTCAAAATACACATTTATGAATGCTAATCTTATAAATTAAGTCATTTAAATATTTTCCATTTGTTGTTTTGTATTAACAAATAATAAATACCTTTGATACGACAGCAAATTAGTTTTTTAATAATAACATATAATTTGACATGGAATTCAATTTGCGACAAAGTAAGCAAAGTTTTCTTAGTGAACAACAAATTTTTATTCAAAATCTTTTAAAGGCAGACTATTTATTTGTAAAAATCTATTGCTCAACTAATTTATAGGCTTCTGCATTTACTTGCCTCCACATGCGATCGTATTGTTGCAGCACTCCCTTCACCGCCCGCATTGTGGGCGTCAACAGCTCCTCCTCGCTAATCTTGCCCACGTAGCTGATCTCCAGGGTCTCTAATTGAGCATGGAGATCGCTATAGTTGCGTCTCAATGCTCTCAGGTGACGCTGCACTTTGCGTTGAGTGCAACGTGAGTTAAGTGGACGACACTGCTCGACCAATGCCATAAAATCGAAACCCATCTGCTCCAAGGAACGGGCCCACAAATTGATATCCTCATAGAATTGATGTTCTTTAACCTGCTGCTGCTGCTGTTCATCCAGCTGTTGCTGTTGTCTCAATAGCTTACGCAACTCTCGCAAACTCTCACCAGCTCCAAGTACCGCACCTGTCATCTATTATAAAGCTGAATTATTGCAAAGACGATCGTACAAACATGTTTCATGCAACATACGCCCAAAAGCAGCAACAGCAGCAGCAGCAGCTTGACTATAATGTTAAGTCTCGCTTTTAGCATTTAAATTGAACGTTCTTATCACGCCAAGGGAACGCGATGCACTGATTATAGACTATAGATCTAGCCAAGCAAACACAACCAGTTGTTCCCAGCGATCTCACATTGTTTCCTACCCACATGAACAGCTTATAAGAGGCAAATGCAACTGGAATTGAGTAATACAGTCTTCCACAGATCTTACAACAGTTTGCAACTACTATGTGGCGCCGTTTACTACTTTTTCTTGCTGCCCTAAGCCCAACGGTAAGACACAGAAGGATATGCATACAATTATCCGGCTGATTATACAGCTAAAAAGTTTGCTTAAGTTCTTTTTCTCTTGACTTTTTAGTTCGCAAATCCTTTGACAGCTTGCGATAAGCTTGAAACCGCAATGGTACAAGAGTTCACAACATTTTCCCGCGATGCAATTCACGATGGCGTTGATCTCATCCAGCGAGTACTGAAAGAAGCCGAAATTTTGGGACCAAGCACTACAGATCGAGTTGCAATGAAAAGGCTATCCGAGTTTATTGAAAATGCCAAGCAAGCCGATGAATTTGAAGAAATTATGGATTTGATAGGAGAGCTTGAGGAGCTTTTGGGCCTGGACAATGAAGTAAGCAAAGAGTTAATTGATATGGAAGAAGATCTCATTGAAAAGCTGTTGCGTCAGCTTGGCTTCGATACGTTCGAGAAAAATGTGGAGAAGAAGTTGGCCGTCTTTATGAAGAGAAGTGAATCTCATATTGAAGCCTATCTGATGAGGGTGAAGCTGTTTGAAGACTCTAAATTGCCAAAGTGGTTCATTGAATTCCAGAACGAAACCAACATTGAAGCGAAATTATTTATGTTTGACGATGTCTTGGATAAATTAGATTGTTAAGTGCAGCATTAGAAAAAAAAAGCAAAATAGTACAAAAGTTTATTAGCAATTACATTTTATAGACCTTGTTGACCTTGTCAATAATTACGGAAACGCAACTGAGTTTATCAGCTAATCATTGGAACAACGTAGAAATCATTTATTAAAAGCTTTAATTCCATGTCCCAAGCGAGAATCGTAAACACTTCGATGCACTTGTGGTGGCCCGTTGCCATCTGAATTATAGCTATAAGATTCGGAACGATAGAAATTGTTATTATTGAAGGATCTGCCGGGAACCAAAAAGTTTGTGGGAAAAGGTTCCGGAAACATTCGTTGAGGACCCTGCACAAATATAATAAGTGTTAAATACTTTTTTGTTATGTTTTTTTTTCAATAACATACGGTTTGAATGCTCAACGGCATGGACGAATATTCGTTGCCATTGAAGCCCGAGGGACCAAAGTGTGAAGTCTGGCCAAAGCTGCTACGTCTAAAACTCGCTTCTGGATCATTTTGGTCATCGAAAGGACTCTGTAATAACTCAATATTTACTTAAATCATTTAGTTTTATACATTCAACATACCGTTCGAAATACGGTACGTGTTGGATTCCTAAACGGATTGGCTATTTTCGAATTGCCCGACCATGAACTACCACCATTGAAACTCCGATTGTCATCATAATCCTCATCCGGTTGACGCTGCGAAGAGTTTGCATTCACAGTGTGTGCTTCTGCTGCAGAGCTCTATAATAAGAAAGCATTCGATGTTAGTTTGTAAAGTATGTAGGCATACAGTCAGACTTCCATGTAACGAACTTCCGTTTTATCTATTTATCTTTTTTGTCTCTTTGACATTCGTTATATGGAAGTTCGACTGTGTATACACACCTCAGAGAATGTAAATTCGCTTGGATCAGTTTTTGATGGTTCGTCCGTATTTTGAGTTGGGTTTCCCAAAGGCTTGAACATATTCGAGGGAATATCACGTGTATCCCGCTTAATCCGCAGCTAACAAAAACACATAAAAAGATCGAATGTTGGAAAATACTGATTACAAAATATATAGTCTATCCGCTTACCCGCCGCAACGAAGCACTTTGGCAGAGCTGTAAATATTTTCAATTATTATATAAATTAAAAACAATCTCATATATTATAGCATATTTCGACGATAAATCAATACAGTATACTAAAAAGAAAATATATATATATCTATCTTAATGCTTACCGTCAATCCGATGAGCAGCAGGCTCAGACTTAAAATAAGTTTCACACTGTACAAATGAGGCGACATTATTCTCCCTCGATCTCTGATCGTGTCCCGATCTGTTTGGCAGCTTGCAGCAGTATGACAAGCGTCGAATCCCAGGCAAACAAAAACAGATTGCAAAACGATGACGAGTAACCCGTTTGACTGGAAAATTAAATGCGCAAGGTAAGCGAATGAGTGCTCGGGGTTATCAGCGGGAAAATACAATTAAAACAGCAGCCACGACATCGAAATCAATGAATTACGTATATACAAGTATTGGGTGTTGAGCACGAATAACTTTAAATATTCTCATTGCATCTTTATTTTAATTAAACACGATTGATTGCAGTAATACTTCGCACATTGTTACGTAGTTTAATTATTATTTCATATTAGTAGTGAAAATATTGTGTAGTAACAAGTGAATGACTACTGTACTTAGTAGCGGCCATAGCCATAGGGGCTGGCATAACCACGACCAGGAGCTCCATATGGATAAATGGGCAACTGTTGAGGACGTCTTTGAATCACATAGACAGGCGGATAGCCAAAGTTAGGTTGTTCAGGCTGCTCCTCAGTGGGTTTCATCATGCTCTTGTCCGTCGATGTTGCATCATCTTGCTTTGGTTTTGGCATCTCCGGGCTGGCAGGTGGGCCAGGCGGTGCAAAGCCTGGGAACTGTGTAGAATATCCTGGCTGATGGAAATGTGGTGGCGGGCCATAGGGAGAGTACGGAGAGTAGGGTGAACGTAGAATAGCAGGATAGGATGAATATGGGTAGCCTGGATAGCTAGGTTCACTAGAACTCTCTGGTTTGGTCTTGGGTGCAGCAGGGCCAGCTTGAGGATAAGGATACGGACCAGGATACACAACGGGATAGGAGCCGGCATGTAAGCCGGGATATGGTCCTGGATATGGACCTGAGTGGGCAAAGCGATAGCCTTGTGGTGGAGGAAGCTTTTGTGGATTGCCTTCAGTTGTTGTTGTGGTAGTTGTGGGTGTTGTAGTTGGCTCTGATGTCGTCTCAATTGGTTGAATTGTTGTTTCTGGCACAGAATTCACCGTTCGTACTAAAGCCAATCCCTCGTCTAGCTGATGAAGTGCAGATTCAGGTTGTACTGTTCCATTCTCCTCTAGCATAATCTCTGGCAAAGTTGTTGTTGTTGGCGCCAGCGATTCATGCGCATCCTCCAATGACTCCACATCATCAACGGCATCGTGCGAATCAGCCCAGCTCCAGGCACAACTAAGCAACAGAAGCTATAAAAGCGAGAATCGTTAAGAACTTTGATAAGCAAATGTCTGAAGTTCTCCTACCTGGCTGATTAACAATAACTTTATGTTGTACATTTTGATGTTCTTAACTGCAACTGCTAGCTGGGTGAGTGCTGTATGCAAACTGTTGGAAATAAATTAGTTAGCTATCCCATTTATAGCTGCCTTGTTCAACAAGTGCTTAACCTACAATTAAAGATTGCATATTTGTGTTATTAATAATCGATGTTTTCGAACGTAAAACCCGACCAGAAGCTTATGTGTCTGATTCGTATTGCAAGCGTTACATGGGAATTCCCGAATAAGTGCGTTCAGAACTATGTCAAATCAGGAAAGATTCCATTTGCTATGCTCTGCTCATGTTGCCAATCAATTTTCAAGTGCAGCCCGCAACAAAGCTATAAAAGTGGCAAAACCCGTCTGCATTTGTTATTTTCTTTCCCCAATATGACGACTGGCAGCAAGTTTGTAAGATGCAAAACTTGTGGAAAAAAGTTTAAGGATATTAATGAAATTATTTTCTTTTCTTTTAGCTTTTCTCGCTACTGTTTCTGATCGCAATTGTTGAAGGATATAAATTGGGAAAATTTCAAACGACCGAGGTGCCTAAAACGAGCACTACCGAAATACCAGATCTCATCACTTATAAACCACCGGATAAGGTTGACAATGCGGAATTGGAAAAAGGACAAACGACCGAGATGCCTAACACGAGCACCACCGAATTACAAGATCTCATCACTTATAAACCACCGGAGGAGGTTGAAAATGTGGAAGTAAAGGAATTTGAGAAGAGGAATGGCGGTCATCCCATTGGCATGCCAGGTGACCACAAGCACAAGCATGTGAAAGCTCACGATGGTTTTCATAATATAAATAGCGAAAAGAAATGGAAACATCACAACGACAAATTTGTTCTGCCGCAATAAAAAAAAGGCACCCTATATATGAGAAGAGCAGCGTGCATTTGTTGATTCGACGCTTCGGGGCCAAAACAAATGCAATTAGTTAACCAACAGTCGATTTTCCATATAACGAATCTGAAGGGGACAAGAAAAATCTTCGTTATTTAGAAATGATGCAGACTAAAGAATCGCGCCATTTTTTACTTTTCTACAATGTGTACAACTATTCTTTAAACACAACAACAACATCCTACGTCTACATCAACATCTTCGATGTGCACACACCAGTAATAAATGTTCATAAAAAACTGTACAGCGAAGATCAGAGAATAAGCAAAACATAGCAGGAAAATAAAACGGTATATGCAAAAATGTGCTATTGTTTTGTTTTCGCATTCTCAATTCATGAAACAAGAAGTTATAGGGAACAGAAAGCACATGGTTATTCTGATTAGCATGGGTTGGCGTAAGCACATAATTGAGAAATAACTAAAAACAGTTTAATAACATATCAGCTTCCAACATTATAAGAGTATCCAACACTTATCATTCGTCTAGTGAAATTCTGTTTTGCTTCTTTTGTGTCATCTTTTTAACATTATATTTAACGAAAGAACACCGGCACTAGTAAAATACATGCAAAAACAAAAATGTTCGCCTATTTACAGTTGTCGCTGCACACGAATGTATATCAACTTAACGAATAGAGACATACAAAAAACTGTCCTGCTCCAACTGCTGAGAGCGATCGTTAACTTCCAAAAGTCCATTTCTCTTGTTTCACTTCACCTACAAAGGCAGTAGGCCTGGAACTTTGCGCGTCTTCACATCGCTGGGAGCATATCGTCCGTTTGTTTAATAAATTAACTTTGATACGCCTAATATTAATAGTCAAATTGTGTTTATTTAACGCACTGAACACACGCAAAGTGTTTATAACATTATAGAATCGCCGTGTAATTGCTTTTTAAAGTGTTTTTAAGCAGATGAAAAATTGTGAAACGCGCGCCATTTTAGTTGCTGCTTTGCCGGGTCGCGAAAAAATTAAAGAGAGAGTTATCCTCTCCGCGCTCAAACGCGTGTGTTGTTGTTGCGTTAAGCGAGCAGAAAATGTCCAAAATAAGCAAAGCATTGAAGGGGTTATATTATTTTATTTTTATTTATTTTTTCTTGTGTGTGAAATGCAGTGAAAATAAAATAAAATATACATACATATGTATATAGAAAAGAAAGATGAGAGCATCTCATTTACTTAATGTTGTGCGTGGGTGTGCTTTTTGTTTTTGTGAGAGTGCTTATTGGAAAAAAAGAGAGAGAGAGAGAAAGAGCTCTTGCGTTGAACTATATATGTGTTGTTGCTGCTACCGGTGAGTGCATTCTGCATATTCTATATTATATTGATCACCCTGTTACAGTTATAGAAATAATTTTAATAGCTGCAACTTATATACCATAAATTGATCTTTTAACGAAAACAAAACGGTAAATGAAAACATGTATTATTGTTTTGTAATCGCATTAGGGAAGGGAAAACGCATGAGCGTACAAGCTACGTCCTAAAAATAAATTCGTAATAAAGAAATATTCGCTAACGGGAAATACGTTATATGAAGAACAAAACACTCTGAAAGTTGAACCAAAAAGCAGTGTTCGCGAAATTAAATAACGAAAAGAAATGGAAAAGTTACAACGCCAAATTTGTTCTAAACAATAAGAAAAAGGCACCCTATATATGAGAAGAGCAGCGTGCATTTGTTGATTAGACGCTTCGGGGCCAAATCAAATGCAATTAGTTAACCAACGCAGGGCTATCGTTACTATATTTTTCTTAGTCATAGACAGTTAGTGGGAAAGGGTTGAACCGGAAATTTTTGATGAATTCTTTATTTCAAGTGCTGTTACTTTTGGGGCTCAGTCTGCTGACACTGGCAAAGAGCAGACATGAGGGAATGCACCATAAGCATGTAAAAGCCCATGATGGCTTTCATAATATCGAAAAAGAGCCAAGATATAGGAATTGGAAAGCACAACGCAAACTGCATAAGGAAAAACATCATAACAAAAGTGAATGAAATTGAATAATTAACAAGGTCAACGGCGTGTTCAAGTACAATATTAAATACAATGGCTTCCCGCATGCATTAATCATAGAAATATTAAATTTTATTCATTGAGTTTGAGTAACGAAAGGTGGCGCTTTATGCCATTTGTAGCTTTGCATCCCTGCGACAAGAGCGAATTAATGCTTCGCTGTCTTAGCAGGTTGATGTTTTGGTTAGCATGTCCACGCACTTAACATAAATATGAGGTTGCTGTATTAGCTAAAAACACTAAGCAAATAAAAACAGCATACTTTTAGGGTTTGGCTGTGGCCATAAGTAAGTATAATTTTAACTACACTTTAATGGGTTGCTGGATGTACATATATCGCCACTTAAACATAGAAGTCGCCTCACTTTTCGCTTAATAACTGCTCAAAAACACTGCATACGCATAACGTTTAGTTCTTCCACTTCTTGTTCTCGTAGTCCCACTTTGAGGTCAGGCCGGTAACAGGATTCATTTCCAAGTCGATGATACGCTGCAGCTGTGCCTTCTGGTGCTCCTCATCGAAGGTAATGGGCAGCTCATCATAGACTGAAAATCCAAAATTGTGTTACTGAATTTTTAAATTATGCGATGAATAAAAGATTTGCTTACCAAACACATTCATCAGCACGGCAATCCAAATGGCGGCGGCGGTGAACATCAGGGCAATACCAAGGTGCATCTTCCACTCACCAGTAGGTGCCTGCACCTCAGCAATTGTCTGACAAAAGCTAGCACGATACAAAGCCTTAATCTCTTGTGGGCTCAGCTTCTTCCAGTCGCCCTGCTCCTTGGCGCGCAGTGCGTTGATTTCGTTGTTGGGCTCGCGGAAGCGCACAGCGGGCATGGGGTAATCGGCACGGTCAGCGTAGCAGGCTGTGCCGTTCCACCCGAAACCAACAATCTCACGCTTGCCAATCTTGTCCAGCGTGTGAACAGAGGCAATGCTTCCAATCTGGGCATTGCGGGGCAGCTGAGCGGCCAGCTGACGGCGCAGAGCGTTGTTGATTAGTCTCAGTGCCATAGTTTCAGAGCTGTACAAAATGAAAAACATAGTTTAGTTAAATGTTTTTATGATATGCACTTTAAGAGGGTCAACGGGGTTTGGGCGGGTGGCAAAGTGACGCAGTAAAAGGTTATGTAACAACTGCGAGCCGTACGTGCATTGCTCAATTGGCAGTTAAATAAGAATATGGCATCTTCTGTAGTTACAATTATCTTGTAGTTATATTATTATTGACATGCCACGCCCACAGCGCGCATAATTTTGCCATTTTTCACTGCAAACGTGCGCCTTGTGGCATCTGTTGTGTAATCGAAAAACTTTTTTCACACGATTTGCCGATGGGCTCAGAGATTAATAAAAAGCTTTTACTGTGGCCAGCTCGCAATATTTAACGTAATTATATTATTTTTATTCATAATTTGTACAAAAAGTGCAGAAATATTAACCTTTAATTTATCAACTATATCACAATTACCAATTCTGATTTCGGTCACGGTAGTTCTGGATAGAGATGTTATCGAATCAATCGGAGCTAGTTCGTTCTTTTCTCGTTCACTGAGCTATCGGTTATTTGGCTCACGCTATGAAAACATATGTTGTTAGAAAGCATCGATGTATCGCTAAGATACACCACTGCAACTATCACTTACTATCGGTAGCTTATTTAAATTTTGGCGCTCACAAAATGTGGTCACCCATTATTTATAGTTTGGAAAAACAAAAATCGTTGAGTTTAAATAATTTTTGTATTTATTTTGATTTGTTTCGATTTCATAAATGTACATTTAAATTAGACAGAGACAGGACATATAATTTCAATACATAAGTATATATTAAGCTGTTAGTTTAACTGTTGATGTTGCTGCTGTTAACGTTGATGTTAAATTAACATTGTTAATGTTCAATCGCTTGTTTTTGAGTTGCTTAGGAATTGTTGTGCTTGTTCATTTTGCTATTTGTATGTTATATAGATTTGGGAATTACGTATATGTTTGCTGGCATTTATTAATTTATGCTGCTGTGCCTAGCGCTGTATGGCATAATAATTATTGTATATTATTTAAATATAAATATTTATAAATATGCAATATGTTTGTAACAATATTTAATGATAATTATGCAAATAATTAAACTAAAGTGAAAGCTTTTTCCTTTAAATGTACATCTTGTAAATTGGTAGTAGCAAAATCTTAGGGCTACATTTACAGTAGAGTTTTTCCAATATATTTTTGTTCTCAAGCCATGGTATAAAATGCTGATACCGTTGTGTATAGTTTGCTTACTTATTGATATAATTTGGATTTTGGGATTTTATTTTTTGGTTTGTATATACAAAAAAGTGTCATAGCAATTATTTATGTTTTTTTTTTTGTAACAATTTTTGTTGCTTTTCTTCTCTAAGTCGAGTAATTTTCTCAAATTGCGCTGAATTTACCCAAAGGGTTACCAGGGATTAGTGAATAGATGGATGATTTGATATATGTATGTATGTATTTTGATTTTTAGATGTTTGGCAATTTGCATTTTTAACAAGTGCGCTAAAAAGTGCAAATTCAGTATTTGCGGATATTATAGAAAAAGAATAGAATTGAAGATAAGAAAAATGCTAATGGTTAAGATAGTGTTGGTGCAAATGGAACACTTCTTGAAACTGCTTTTGAACAATGGCGCGAAAGTAGTGCAAGAAATATCATTTGTGAAAACGTGTGAATGGCATTTTGTGTGTGGCGGCTCCCAAAGTCGGTCGATAACAACGCAACAAAGTAAAATCGAAAAACAATAAATATATAAAATTTGGCATGTAAGAAGTTAACAAGAACTAGGAATGAACGCGTTGTTTACTCAGCGCCCGCTGAGCTATCTGGCGTCACATTGGAGTCGAGGCTGGCGCAATCCGATTCCTGGTCCTGTGTCTCCGAGTAATTGGCGGCCTCCTGCAGTCGCATCAACATATTAAGCTGTAACGAATTGAAAGATGAGCTAACGAATCTTATACAATCTTGACTTTTGCTGCTTTACCAAAGGATCCTGTTGTTCACCATTGCTGAGAGCCACGCCCTCTAGGCCTACATCCTCAGCATTAATTTGACGCAGAGGTGGCACAGAATCTGGCCCATAAGGCCAAGGATATGAGTTGCGTATAAAGGCCGAAGGATCGTTCCAAGCCCCACCACGTCTGCCATACAGTTGCACGCCCTCCCGCACCGCCTCGACCAAATATGGCGACAGATGATAGTTCCAAATGTCTGTAAACCACACCTGCGAGTCCTTCAGATCCAGCGGACAGGAGAGAAAGAGTCGTGGCCCAATTGTCACATCGCTGGAGCTGTGCACCTCCAAGAAGCGATTGATATGCTGCCACACCGAAGGCAACCACGCCAACACTGCAGCCAGCTCTGGCTGTGAGTTCTGTGTCTGCAACTCCAACTGGAACTGACGACGACGCAGAAAGCGACCCAAAAACCCCTTCACAGGCTCCATATGATTAGCTGTGAGTACCTGTAAAAAAATTGTATAAATTAGTATTCAACACGAAACTTGTATAGATTTTTAATAAAATCTGCTTACCCAGCGGAAATTGTGATGCAGCTGCAGATTGGTTGTGTTGCAGGTGGCTTGGGACATGGTGCCAATTATGCAGGGCAGCTTTGTGGCTGGTCCGGCGCTGAGCAGACAAGAGAAGACATCACCCAAGGCGGAGGCATGATGCAAGTTATCCAATATGATCACAGATGGTAGCTCCGAAACGCCATTCGCAATGGCAGCCTGTTCGGCAATGTGGCCCAAATATTGCCGCAAATCCTTTGATGTCTTATGATCCACGCTGCAATGGAAAACGAAAAATTGAAAGCAATTTAGAAAAAGAGAGACAGACAAGTAATGATTATCAAAAACTCACTTGAACGTGGCTATGGCCTCGGAAGGATTGCCGCGTCCGGCGCGTGCAACTAGAAATTCAGCAAGTCGCCTTGCCAGATAGGATTTGCCTGTGCCGCTGGGACCGCACAGGATGAGGCGCCGATGTTCGGTTAGCAGACTAATGTAGCGATGCACAATGCTTCTCGGGATGAGGCTATCGAAGGCAAGGCTGCCCACTCCCTGGAGGCATATGTACAGAGTCTTCACATTGCCCACAATGTAGCCGCAGGGCAATAGCTCTGGGAAACCCATCTCTGGGCCACGTTTTGCCTCACCCAAATGATACGATGTAATGGAGTCGGTATTCAGGCCCAGATTGGTGCCCGGATCGATGCGTGCCACATAATCCTTGAAGGTCTTCCTTACAATATAGTCCAGATTCTGCCAAGTAGTCTTTCCGGATATATAAGTGCAGGCTATGATAAATTCATTGCAATTGGCCGCATTGAAGGGAGGCGTTAGTTGAGGCTGTGCCTGTGCCTGATTCTGCTCAGCTTCATGGCTAGCTATGATTGCGCCATTTGCATAGAAATCATCCAGTTCGAGCAGCTCCTCGCAGTACTTGGCAAAGGATTCGGGTTGGCCGAGATAACAGGCTATGGCAATCTTCTTGCCATCACACACATCCGGCAAATCCTCGACGACGCCGGCATTGCTCAGGTGCACTGGACTGCTTAGCTGAGATGTCTCCAACGCTGGCGGTGGTGGCGTCAAATCGATGTGAGTGTTGGGACTGAGTGGCGCACCCTGTGCTGCACTCGGTGCTGGTGGTGGTGGTGGCTCTGTTGCTCCTTGCACTCCTTCCTCTTCAAGCTCCTCGGCAAGGCGGGTTGGCAACTCCATGGGTGGCCGGGCATTGCCATCCGCCAGTGAGTAGCGTCGGGAAGCATCCGAGGCGGAACCACCACCACCTCCACCGCTGAGTGAACCATTTGGACTAATTGCCTGACCCAGACTTACCTCGGAACCGGCCAAGGAGCGTGTGGTGACAAGTTTCTGCAGACGTTCATTGTTCTGCTTTAAGGACATCATCTCGGAACGCATTTTATTCATCATATCCTTCAAGCTCTCCAGCTGCGAGGCGGAACTTAAAGCCTCCAAGCGTATATCCGTCAAAACCAAATCCTTTTCCCTCAATTGCTTTTTCAGCTCATCGACCATCTGATGTTCTTCCTGCTCAATGGCATCAATCGGCTTGGCATTGTCAATCAGTGTGACCGTTTTCGCTGGACTGCTCTGCTTGCTGCTCGAATGTGCCACGGGCAAGGGAGGAGCCGGTTGTGTAGCCAACGAAGCCAAGCCCAAAGGCTCTCCATGTCCATTGGTCAGCGAGGATTGATGATGATGCTGATGATGATGCTGGCCCGCATGACGACTAGTCTTGGATATCTTGGCATTGCGTGAGAAGGCCTTGGTAAAGCTGCTCCTCAACCAACCCTTCTTCTTTTGATTCGCCTTGTTCTTATCCTGCGCTGCCGAGCAACCCGAACTGATGGAGTTCAGGGAACACATTGAATCCGTGCTATGTTGCCGCTGCATGTTGCCCATACCCAAAGCTGCTGCATTGCCATTCGGGTTGGGATTTGTATTCAGATTGATATTGGATCGACTGTTGCCCGTTGGCGGCTTCTGTTGCATCAACATTAGCTCATTCTGCGTCTGACCCTGCGTCTGGACACCCATGCTCTGCATATGAGCTGTGGTTAGACCCGCCTGGATGGACTGCTTGCGCAGCAATTCAATTGTCTGTCGCATGTCCGTCAGCTCACCATCCTTACGCTCTGCTGTCGCTGTCAGCTGCTGCAGACGATTCGTCATATTTGACAGAGACTGCTCGAACGCAGATACCACATGGGCCTTTGCAAAAAAGAGAAAGAAAGAGAGAGGGGGAGAGAGAGTGGTTAGTAAAGTTTGCTGCATCGATAATTTATCATCGCAATTGAGTGGCTTCTTTCTATTCTTCCCTTTCCCTGAGCCCGCCGCCCGCTTGACGCAATCGTGCATTGCATTTCAAGTTCTGTTTGATATGCAAGTTGCCTCGCAGCAAACCACAAAATCAACAGCAATGAAAGCTGGCTCTAAAAAGAAAGTAAGCGACTAAGAGATGCTACGTAATAGTGTTCAAACCGTCGAGAGAGGTATCAATCGATTCCGATCGATATTTAAATTTAAATACAGTCAAACTTCTCTCAAAAGTATCAAATAATACTTTAATAAAACTTTATCTATATAGTATTTGTAATCGTAATAACAACTTGTTCTTGCAGCCGTATAATGTACAATATACTTTGTCCCTTTTCCGTTTACTGGGTAAATAACAAAAAGACCACGAACTGTTGCTGCAATAACTGTCTGGTCTGGAAGAGAACGAGAAGAGCACTGGAGATGACTCATGACTCCTCTTTCTGTCTGAGCCTCTAAGCGCAGCTTACAAAAACTTTGCTTCAGAACGTGCTTCAACACAGCTCCCCCGCAAAATGCTTGACTATCATTTCGTCAGTCAGTCAGTCAGTCTCTCAACTGTGTGTCCAGACACCTGTGTCATAAACAAGCATTTAAAACCTGTGCCTAGCTCCAGGCAGCTTTGTAGTTTGTTGTTGTGGTTGTTGTTTTTGGTTGTTGGGTTCCACAAGTTCAGGGAATATTTTTATGAGGCAACGTGACAGACGTGAGCTTTTGTGCCCGAGGTTTAAATTTTCCGTCAAATCGTTGTGTCAGCATTTTAAAGCGCGTTGACTTTGAGAGATAGAATGGAAAGGGCAAATGACTAACTATACATTTCAAGCTAATGAGCGCTATTAGAGTTGAACAAAAAATATATAGAAAAATATATATATAAATTAGATGTGTGGTGTACAAGAAATGAATCAGCGCGGAAGTTGTAATTGCAATTTTTATATCCATTCAAAGCGTAGCGGATGCAGAAGCTGTTCAAGTGGCATCAATAGACAAGTCGAGTTAAGGGGAGTGGGTTGGCTTTGCAGTTGAACTTATTCAAGTAATTGACTTGGCGAACTCGTTGGATTGAATGCCTTCATTCATTATCTTCAATTGCGGGTTGAACTTGGATAAAAAAAGACTGGCCGGAACTATCATTTAGAAGAAGTGTACAAAAGCATACATAGTAAGCCCATAAGTCGTAAGAGATTTTTTTTTGTAAAAGTTTTGATCATCGATAAAAAGACTATCTGCTTAAAAGTTTTAACAGTTGATGAGGTTTTATGAAATAATTTTAAAATGTTTACAGCTAATAATAATTGTTGCCTAGCAATGCAAACAGGGATTCAAATTCCGCTTTAGTCAGAAGCTCTCTGGTTGGGAGATACAAAGATCCAATGTTTGTAAATTCACTCTCGCTATCTGCCTGCCTTTTGTTGAGATTGGATGCTGAGGCACCACCTCTGCTGTTTCTGCTGGGTTGGAAGGCATGGAAGGTGGTATATCCTAGTAGAAAGAAATGCTGTTCTTCTCTCATGTGTGTCTCGTGGCAACTGACGTCTTTATTATGGGCACTGAGAAAAAGCCCAAGCTCTTCAGAGTCCCTAACTAGTACGCGTGCGTTCCACAATCCGATTTTTATGATTAGTTGCATCAATGCGGGATGCGTGAAACGAGAATCTGGATCAGTTCTCGGAAGGCCTTGTTCGTCCCAACTAACTTGGAAATTGGTCCATTCTGGAATTGATAATCTCGTATGCAGATCTCCAGCACAAGGAACTTCTTTTCAGGCAGTGAGTTTGATTCTCCCTGTTGGGACGAGCAACGTAAGCGTTAGACATATTGCATCTGACAGTCTCAGCCGGTATGAAGGTGCGTGAGGGGCCATGGTTGTATTTTGGTCCA
Source organism: Scaptomyza flava (assembly GCA_030179655.1). Taxonomy (NCBI): domain Eukaryota; kingdom Metazoa; phylum Arthropoda; class Insecta; order Diptera; family Drosophilidae; genus Scaptomyza; species Scaptomyza flava. The sequence continues at coordinate 15,596,504 of JARNME010000029.1, forward strand.
ACAGTTCTTCCAGTAATATGGAGTCTTGGGCTCGGTTTCACTTTTCTGATTTTGTCTTTCCTTGGGTACGTTGGCATTGGTTCCCTTGATGATAACCCTGTAAGGCTTTTTTTTTTGTTAAGAAGACAAAGCCAGAAAGGACAATTTTTTCACAGTAGCACGGAAAGAGCTGTTCATGTACATCCGTGACACACCGAATTTCGAATACTATAGTTGTTGGCACCAACACACGAGTCTAATGCTCTTTCCATGGATGCGGTATTGTTGACTTTTGGCACACATATAGCTGGATGCCAAGAGATAGCTTTTGTGGATTGCTTGCTCCCATTAGATCCTGCTGTCAACAATGGGAGCAAGCAATCCACAAAAGCGATCTACTTATCGCAGTGGGCTGGCTTTGCAGTTTAAATTATTCAAGTATTTGATTTGCGAACTCGTTGGATTGATTGTCTTCATTCATTATCTACAATTGCGGGTTGAACTTGGATACAAAAGAATGTCATTCGTAGTATGCCCATAAAATGATTTTTAAATTAAGATATTCTCAGGTAATATTTAATAAATATAAACCAATTTAATAAAGTCTAAAAGATTGTTTATAGTTCTCCTAGAAATCAAGCAAAGCTTTTCAAAAACTTAGCGGGCCATTAATTAAATAACTTTATCATTGGCATGCGGTTAAGTTATAGAAAATTCAAAATGCATATATAAATAAAATGATCGAATGATGAATGGATGATATCATCGCACTTACTTGGCTAACTAATGCAAAAAGTAACGCCCCTATTTGGTTTTCTTTTAATTAAATATACAAATAGGAAGAGGTAAGCTAAACTTAAGCTAACTAAATGCTATCGCTGTTACTTATTAAACTACCGTGTAGAGTCATGAGCCACGATTCTAAGGTCTTACGTGCCTATGTTTCGTTTATTGATAAGCATCTAACACGTTTCACATTGTAATTTGCGTGCCGCTTATGCAAACTAAGTCAACTCGACACGCTCAACACAGCAAAGCCGACAACGACTTACCGCTTATTAAATGAAAACATTAGTTAACTAACAACAGCAAAAAACAATAACAACGAAACTGCTGCTCGGTTCATGAACTCAATTTTTATTTATGGAGTTCAAGGACGACGCTTGAATTGTCGTTTTTTAGCTTCGAATCTATTCATATAAATTATCTGATAATTGTGTTAAATTGATCAGCCCACAATTTTGTCAAAATTCAGATAAAACTTCATTCAAGTGTTGAGAGATTAAACATAATTTTTAGACAAATGTACACACATATCCTGTTTAACTGCAGCAACCTTTTTGTGCGGCATTTATTGTAGATGCGTCACGTTACTCATACGCACCGTAATCAATTTTTATGTTTGAAACTGGTACGTGAGGCGGCTGCACAAATAAAGCCACGAATTATAATGTGAAAAGTTGGCAAGAGTTTGTGGCTCCCTCGAAAAAGGGTTACCTACCATCCTGGCACTGCAACTTAGAACGTGTATTTTTTGTTTTAATTTAAAGCTGTTGATTGTTATGTGTGGTTAGAAGGAAAAGTGGCGTAAGAGGGAAAGAGGGGTCAAAATAAGCAAGGGCAAAGGTGTTTTTGGCGAATGTTTAGAGCACGTTTTGCGAAGCGCGTAAAATATAATTTAATTAGTCTAGCAACGCCTGCTGCGTTATTTCAAGATAAAGTTAATGTTAACAAAGTTGAAAAGCAGGGATGGAGAATTTAGATAAAATTCAAGAGTTTTAAAGTTGGCTACAGAGCTTGCCACAGAAATATAGCAGTATATTAACCTCAAAAAACAAAAAAACATCATAACAAAACTGACCAAAATTGGCAATGAAAATACCCAACTAGCAAAAGGCTAAAAGCAACAAATTAAACTAAATATTTCAAAGTGGCTACAAAAATAACAACAACAGCGGAAAAGTGTAATTTGCTTGGCAACATTTTGCCTGTGGCATAGCAACAGTTGCAGTTGCAGTTGCACTTTGAAGCTGCTCTCAAACTGCGTGAGTTTGCCTTTGGCTAACTGACTGCAATTGTTGCTAATGCTGCAGTTGTTGTTGTTGTTGTTGCTGCACTTCATTAGCACAGCTCGATGGCAACGAAGCGTTAAGAGACGCGCTACGCCTCGACGGACAATATTAGCAGAAACGAAAAAGAAGGGCGAGGGTGAGCGAAAGAGAAAAATATATATATAAATATAGAGAAAGAAAGAGAGAGATGGAAAAATAGAGAGTGAATGGCTTATGGAAAGTTAACTTTTGCAGGGCCTCCATATGCTAAATAACTCTACCAACAGAAACAGCAGCAACAGCAACAATAAAGTTTTACCAACTTTAATTTCGACTGTCAGTTTCTGCTTTTTGTTTGCATTTTGCTGTTTCGTTGAATTTATTGCTGGCAATTTGCAGACCGTAACAAATACAAAGTTCAAGTTCAATGGCAGCAACAGCAGCAACATTCAAAGCAACAACAACAACAACTTTGGCTTGTTAATTTTTGATACCGGATTCAATTCAATTCAAAAACGAACTGTAACAAGTAAAAACAGTCGCAGTCCTATCAGCTTTTGATAAACGCCAACTAATGATAAGGCAGCGGCCTTCGATTAGCTTCATAGTTTACCAATGCTTAAGTAGGTCGCCAGCAACAGCGATAGCAAATGCATCATGTTGCTGGTGTGCATAAATCATGTTGCGACAGCAACATCCACTCGACAATTGCAGCAGACATCGGGTGGCCATATGTTTTGCCATTGCTTGCAGGCAGGCTGGTAGCAGGCAGGCAAATACATGCCACAATGTAGGCGTGTGCACTTTGACCTTTTAAAATGATTTATGCATGCAGCAATTGTTGAAACTGTAACGGCAACTGCAACTGAAAAAACAACCACACTTGACATTTGTTTGTCGAGAAACTGTAACAATTGTCACTATTTTCCATCTGCGATTTATTATGCTGGCAAGCAGGCGTTCGGGGCGTGGCACTTAATGTTTGCTAAGCATTTGTTCAAGGCCAGTGAAAGTTTGACAGCCACTGACTTGAAAACAAAGTCGTAAAGTGGGGGCGTTGTGTACAATTAATGATTAACGAAGGTCGTCGAGTTCAAGCTAGTTGCAAATTTAAATTTTTTATACTTTTTTGGCTGCTAAAATTCAGAAAATGTGCACAGAGGTCTGATGACTTTGACCTAATGCCAAAGATGAAGACATTTTTCTCTTTTATATGATTGATGCTTGCTGATAAACTCTACGAAATCCAGGAAGTGGAAAGATCATTAATGATATATGCAATGCACAATAAAGGAGAAATTAAAACGTATAAAATGCTTTTGTTAAACTAAAACTTCAAGCGATTATTCTAAATATTGCTTTGTCGCAGTTAGCAACGGCATTAGATAAGATAAGATATTATTTTGCTGTTATTAGTTCTGACCATTTCTTTACGTTCTTATCGCATGTAACACTATAATATAGCACTAATATATAACTGGGGTAATTTTAAATTTACTGATATAAAATCGTACATATATTTTAGTTGGAAACGAATAAATGTTTAAATACTCTTAATTGACTTTTTATGTTTTTCCAAAGGAATCAGAAATATTTCTTTCAACATTTTTGTCATTTAATTCCTACTAAAATATCTTGTTCATATCTTGTTATGAATTTTTTGTATTCCTTTGCTTATTGATTTCCTTTGCAATTTGCCGCTCAGTTCAGTTTTTTTCGTTCATAATTTATGCGGCAACGCCCCCCAAAAGCTATACTGAACAACTTTGTTGCAAATAACCGATCAAAATACAGCTCACAAAGTTCTGCCGACACATAATAAACTGATTAACAAACTAATCCAATGCGATTGTTTACGACTGAGAGATGACTGTATCCAAAGATGCGACATGCGCATCGTTTCCAGTTGGATGATTTTGGACTGGGGCCAAAGCTGCAGGCAGGCGCAAGAATAGCAAATCATCATTAAGATCTCGTGTGTGGGGAGAGTAGAGGATAGAGATGAGGTTGGATTGTGCTTGAAGTGAGAGAAACGGCACCACAGCAAAGACTAAACAGACAAACAGACAGAAAGACTGGACCCACACGGGAACCACACAGTCACAGTCACAGTAAGAGGCAGAAACACTCGGTTTCTTTGATCTTGAGCCGCAGATCTTTGGACTCTCTAGACTCTGGACAGTGGCTGGTGAAAGACAAAGATTGCAGTTTCCATTATTTACACAACAAAGTTCTCTACTTCTTTGTAGAGCTGTGCAATATTCATGATGCTAGCAAATTTGTGGGTCGCTTGGCATTTCACAAATTTGTGGCTTAGATAAATTTGCCATTTTGTCTAATGGCCAGAACAACAAAAAGCAACAGCAAACTTACGAGACCCCCAAGTGTGGATTAAATCGATGTGAGTTCGGGAACTTACCTGCAAAGATAAAGAAGTAAAGAGAAGAGATTGTTAATTTAAAGCTGCAGTTAATATTATCTAGACATAAAATACAAATTTTAAAGGATTGGTTTTGTGCAATAAAAATAAACTAATTGGCAGTTGGGAAGATAATGTGAATCTCAATAGGTAATTGATTTGAATCTATGAAACTTGACGTAGAAATAGTTTCAAATGCTTCAAGAACTTTAAGCTCTTATATTTTCAAGTTCTCATTCATATCCAATTGACTTTTCTAGGGAAAACATTAACGTTTCTATTTACTCAATTTAATCCCAAAAGTCCACTTGAACAAGGCACATTTCTAAAAACCTCCACTCATTAATTTACCATCTCTCAAGATCTTATTACAGTTTTCCCCGCAGCATTAACATTTCCCACTTACAAAACTCTCACTTTAGTCAAGTTCCCCCTACAAACAATGACTTCTCTTTTTTATTCACCCCCCTAGAAACCAGTGACACGATCAATGTCCATTGGAGTGCGCTGTGTGTTCAGTTTCTTATTTTTATTTTTATTGATTATTCGATTTCAAGACCGGAAGCCACAAAAAAGAGAGAGACACACGTTCTGGATAACAACGACAACAACAACAACAAAACGAATGTAATCTGTATGTATGTGCTTTAAAAATAAAACTCATGAAGATGTTGATGCACAATGAGGTTGCAAGAAAAGACCTCAAACCTCAAAGACTGAAGCTTCGTTCAGCAACAACCAGTTTTCAATGCAATGATTTTTACTTTAAATTTCAAATCAAGCAGAATACTAAATACAAAAAAAAGGTAGAACTGAGGCAGGGTTTTTAGTTTCTTCGTTTTTTTTTCAACTGTCCATTGTTGTTTGTTGTTTGTTTTGATTCTGGTTTTTTGTTTGCTTGAGTTTTGTTTTCGTTTGCTTTGATTTCCTTGGGGAGACTATCAAACAGACGAAGCTCGTCCTGTGAACGATGAGTGTGCATGTGTGTGTGTGGAGTATACATGCCTGTTGTGCCCCTGAACAGCTTCATCATCATCATACAATACACCGAGTCTTTGTCTCTCTATTAACAGTGGCCACGAAACGAGTTTGAGGTGTACTGCAAACGGGTTTCGTTTTTGGTTGTGTTTTGTTTTTTACATTTATTTTTTTTGTCTAAAACACCTGTGAGTTTGAGAGAGCTCACGTGCCCCCGTTAGCCTGTATCGCATTAATATTAATGAATTAAGCAGATACAAATTGCGTTTGTCATAAATTAATATCAAAAAAATAACTATGCGACCCGCTGCGACAAAGAATTCAGAAAACATGTTAACAGAAAAAAAATAACTAAAAATTATTCGTAATGAAAACTGAATACCAAACAAAAGCACATAGATCAGGTGTTGCTGTCATGTTTTTTTGCCTTTGACCAAATAAAAATAAGCCGCCAAAAGCGCCGAGAAATATTGGGACAGAGAGCGGGTCAATCCGCCATTCATTCATTCACTCATTTAACTCGCAGTGGGCTGCAATTATAACAAAGTATCCATGAGATACAAATAAAACATATATACATTGCATGTGCAAGCAGTCATTCAGTCAGTCATTCAGTCAGTCAGTCAAGCAATCAGGCAGCTGAAAGCTGCTTGTCGCCTGTCCACAATCACCACATCTCGTTTATCGCATACAGAAATTGTTTTTAATAAGCGATGCAAAAAGATAAAAAATAAACTAACGAGTTACTAAAGCCCAGTTCATAGCTTGCCAACTTGCCAATTTGTTGGCATTTTGTCGGCTCACTGTCGTTGTTTACAGTTCGTTTTTTTTTTTTTTTCAATTCCTAGCTCGTAGATGTGTTTATTAATTATGCATGACGCTTCTTAAGAGTAACGAAGAAGCGACGGAGCGAAGAACACATAAACGCGTCTCTGTTTGCTAAGAAAAACTAGAGCAACAACTTTTGACGAACTGTCCTTGCACATAGAATTTATAAAAAAGAGAAGATGAGGCTACATCTAAAAAAGCATGAAAAAGAACTTAAGCTTTATGATTAACTAGGCTGTATTAGAGTACAAAGTCTCGTCGTCAAGGTGAACATGTTAATTAAACATGCGAACTATTTTTAAAAGTGATTTGGCCAATATTTGACAAGCATTTAGAATAACTAAAGTTCAAAATTCTATTGAAGCATTCAATTAAATTAATTGCTTATGAAATTGTGCAATCAAAATCACATCAAAATTTTGTTGCTAATTGCCAAATATGTAAATTTTTGTATAAAAAATAAAATCAATTAAACGCAATCAACAATTGACATTCAACTTGATCTGTTGACCAATTGAACTACTGATATCAAATCACCTCAGTATGTCACAGTGCGGCTAAAACTGTAAACATGATCATCATTTTATTTTTTGTGTTTGCTTCACACGCCCGCCTTTCAGACTGCCAATTTCACTTTTCATTTAATGCGTCGCCTTGTCTCAAGTTACACCAACCAAATTGGCAGCTGTTGAGGAGCTCCATGAGAGCCTCATAAATAAACATGAAAAATCGCTTTAAAACTAGCTAAGCCTAAAAAAATCAACTTGAAAAACTGCGCCAAATCAAAAGCAGCAAAGCCGAAAAAAAGGCTTGAAAAAATACATTATATGTGTATATAGACGGACAAGCGGCATTAATGGCAACTTTATTTGTTTTGAAAGTTGACATTGATTGGACCCGCAATTGGCGATAGCCTCTGCTTGTTGAAATCGTTGTAGTTGTTGTATTTGATGTCGTGCAATTACTGCTACTTGTGTTTACTAGAGGGTATTAGACAGATCAAATAAGTTGTCTGAGCTTAAAACTGAAAGCAGTTAAGATAGAAATAGGTTATTGCTAGGATAAATTGAAATTAAGAAAAAGAAAAGTAATTCTGTATGATAAAATCTGTATAAAATGAATATATTTGAATCTCGATTTACGCACGATTTAGTTTGATAGTTTATGGATAATTTGAACTGAAATTTTCAGCTATCGACCTATTTCGATATACCGATAACTCTTTAAAGCAAATAGGAATTTCAGGTTGATAAATATGGACACATAGACTGAAAGCAACCTCCATCGGTTTGTAGGGCATTTGCACAGCTGCAGTTTGAGGCTTGCTCAAATCAAAGCTGATTTCATCGTGGACAACATATCAATTACATGTTCTGCGAATCAGGTCATCAGTTTTGGACATGGCCAACAGATGTTGTTGTTCACACACGTACATATGTTGAGAGCCACAACCAATGGCGGATGCAGGATTAATATCAAGAACAACAACAACAACAGCAGACAGCACCCAGCGCTGCCCAAACTGTAATCGGGCATAAACAAACGTGAGCCATGAGCAGCTCGGCGCGCTGTGGAATAATGGCCAAGACGTTTGCTCATTTATTTAAGATGCTGGAGTGCTCTCGCCCAAAGGCACAGCACAGCAAGCAAGAGGTGAAGCTCATGCAAGTTTTATTAAATCAATCAGTGGGCAACGCAAGTCTAACGGCAACTGGACAACTGAACAACTGGACAAGTGTGGACGATGATGGCCAGTACTCGCATAGCTTTACCTTATGCGCCGGCTTGCATTTGTAATGGCCAAAGCCGGACGAGGAATTTCAGCCCGGACTAACTGCTACCTGCACAAATATATCCAAACATACCAGCACTCATGACAAGGAACAAGGAAAATGCCACATAGCAAACATAACTTGAAGCTTAACTACAGCATTTCTTTTAATGTCGCATATCTTGACTGGGCTAGCAAGTATCGATAGTCAGAGACCTAAATAGTTGAAAATGTTTGAATAGCATTTGGTTTTTAAATTACTCAAACATTACTTAAGATAACAAAGATAGTTTGAATTTTAAATATGAAAAGAAAGGTAGCGAAATATTGTTAGTTTATTTATGTTGTTGTTATCGACTATTTCAATTTCGATACAAAATGTTATCGTTAATATATTCATAGCCTTTGCTATCGGTTAGTTAAAGTTAAAACCGATTGCTTCGATATGTGATAATTGTCAAATTCTTAATTTCTTCACCTGATCATGGAACTGCGGCGATGTTGGCAACGTCAAAGCTCCACTGCTAATGGGCGGACACGATTGCCGCTTGAAATCTCTGCGTATGGCCAACTCGTACCACGGAATCAACGGTTTGCTTCTCAACGTTGTCTGGCAACCAATCTTAAAATCCAACGGATCCATATACTCTGGTGCCATGCGATTCAGATCACTAACTGCCGCTTCTGCAGATGCATAAATATTCCCAGCTGACTTGTGATTTCCATGGGGGTGCTGATGATGACCAGCCCAATTGTGGCTGGCACTCATGTCCAGCATGGAACCCATTGGTACGTCCAAGCTCCGATGCAAACCAGCACCCATGCTCTTCACACGCATGTGACCCAAGGTGTGATATCGTCTGTCTACAGCGTTGGGTAACATAGGCATTGCAGTGGGCACAACCAGCATCTCATCTTGATCTATGGTAGCCAGGCTCTGACTCGTGTAGGATCGCTCCAGGAGCTCAGTGCTATTGCTACGTTGCGTCACAATGGGCAGCTCATAGAGATTAAGTCGCCTCGTTGTTGGGGGACGCGTTGGCGTTGCATAGATCTTTGGCTTAGCATAAAGACTTTCGCGGCGTACCGGGGCAGGAGGTGGTAGTCCTGTGGGTGATTGTGGCGAATCCGTGAGGGAGAGGGCGAGTGGTAGGGTCATGGGTCGCCTTGAGGAGCCATTGGAACTGACCGAGCTATGTCGAAGAGTTGCCCCACTTCGACGACTTTCCCTCTCCTGCATATCAAAGCTCAATCTAGGAACAGGAGAGTAACAAACCCTTTCGGAGCTATCATAGGAGCTGCGCAATCCGCTATCCAATCGTCTCTTTGGACTCTCCGGTGCTGTATAGAGAAAGATGTGTTCCTCCTCCCCAGCAGTGTTGTAATCAGGCGTCTTGGGCGTTGCACTACTGTGCAGCGAGTCCAGGGAGAATCGGGAGTTCTTCTTAACGCTCTGATAATCGCATGGCATTGAACCGCCTCCCGATGAGCTCGATGCATCTGACAAAGGACGAAAGCCTGTCGTTCCTGTTGTTCCCGTTGCTGTTGTTGTGGCACTTGCATAGATGGGCTCCAAGTCACCAATGATGGGTGTCCTGACTGGCTTTGCTCTCGCATAGATCTCCTCGGAGTTTTGACTGTAATTGCTCCGGAGAGAGACGGTTCGCTTGCGTTGAGGGGAACGAAAACCAACTGCTGCCACAGCCGCTGCATTTGCTGCTTTCAGCTCATGCGGCTTGGCCGCTGCAGCTGCCTCAGTTGCCTCGGCAGCTCTAATCGAACGGGATCGGGTTAAACCACGAGCTCGTATAGTTGCATAGCCATCGTACAGAGGCGCTGAGAGCGGCGATTGTGGAGAGGGTCGATTACTGGCGCTCGCAGCAGACATCGTTGATGGCAAGGGAGTTCTCCCTTCTTCTTACTTTGTCTTCACTTTGATTGTTAACTTTGGTTTCTTTTAGTGGATTTTCATATTGGTTTGAGTTTGTTTCTTGTTTTTCACTTTTTGTTTGTGCATTGATTAATTGCTGCTCTGCATTTGGAATTGAGGTTTATCATTTATAATCAACGCTGGGGGTCTGCGCGCTGTTTGTACTCATTGCTTGGGGTTCGACTCTAAAGTAGCATCAATCATGATTAATTGAGACTCGTTGCTGTTGCATTGCGGCAGTACATTGAACTTGCCATATGTAACACGCCCACTTACAAGCTGAGATTCGCCTTTTCAAAATCTAATACCTTAACATATGTTTTCTAGCTAAGTTTTCAGCTTAAGCTTCTTATTAACACCCAATTAGCATCCATTTCACATGATTCGACTTTAGTTGTGATGAACGTCCCCCAAAAATACATAAATCTTAGTTTCAAACGAGCTGGTTAACAACTTGTTAGATTTTTGAACGCCATGTTGAGAGCGTATTATAAAGGGCTAAAAAAGTTTCAAGGTTGTGTTAAGGCAGTGTTAACTGTTTTATGGGCAACTCAAAGCGTTAGTAAACTCTTGCAAAAGATTAAGGGAAAGCGTACAAATAAGTTTGTAAGGTTAAGGTGTAACTCAGTATTACTAAACCTTGGCATTAAATAAAACTATTTATCAAGAAATTCAATTAACTTGAATTACTCAATAAAATAAAATAATATAACGAATCTCAAGGCAACAAGAAAAAACATTGTTAAAGAAACAATTCGTATCATAGAATGAGTTTTTGATTGAACCGAATTGCAGGGTTCTGGAAATGAATTGTGTTATAGATAACTTTGTTACATGAAAGTTCGACTATAAACAGTTCCAGAGAGTAATCAAACAAGTATTTTAACTACTTATCTGTAGATATAATAGTATAAAACGTAATTTTTATGTGCTAAAGGATTAATTCCATTTTCTCTACAACAAAAATTGTTTGAGTAAATTATCAAATAGTTCACAAGTTGTGTTATTTGATGAAAAGATTTAATGCCTCATAGCTTAAACTTGTTCGCCATTACTCGTAATATTTTATGAACTTCTGCAGCTTGGGCTTGTTACAGCATTTTTTAATAACTCCATCAATAAGTGAACAATTGCAGCTCTGGCAATGTTGAAATTTCAACAGAAGCAACAATTAAAATTACTATTTATTAGAACTCAAACAGAGTTGCAGCTGCTACAAGGGGAAAATGTGTGAAGTCAACGCCATGAACTGCAATCAAAACAATTACAGCCAATTCACGTAGCGCTAACAAACAACAACATCAGCAACAACTACAATGGGGAAATGGCAGCTTAAATGTCTCGTCACAACAAAAACAATAGAGCAGGGGGCGGTGGGGGTTGTGGGTCTAGGCAAGGGGACAAAAGTCTTGAGCGTGTTTTTTGCTGATGACATTAGAAGATTGTTATTTATTGCAATTGTCAGTTTTAGTTGTTGCTGTTGTTGTGCAATAACAGCAACAGCATGAGTCAAGCCGAGTCAGTCTGTCAGCAAAGTCAGCAAGTTGCAAAATGTAGCAACAAGCATCGAGAATCGAGAATCGAGAACCAGAAACATAACTCAAACTCGAACCGGAGCCACAACCCAAAACCAAACCCGATCCCGAAGCTCCCTTTCAAGTGTCAACGACTGCAGTCAAACTAACAAACCAATTGACAGGCGGCATGACCAGCAATAACGAATACTACAACAACTACAAACAAGTGGCTGGCATGTGGCATAAAAACTGCTGCAGTCTCAGCCAACACATGGCATCAACAACAACAACAACAAGTCATACTTATAGATACATATTATATACGCATGTTTATGTTTTAAGTGCCAGTTCTGCCAGTCCAAGTGTCAAACAGTTGATAAAACTAAAACTCATAAAGTTAACAGGCTAGAAAAAAATAAATTAAAATGCGGGCTTTGCTAGGGGAAACGATGGAGTTGGGGGGCAACCAGGAAACGATTTAATGTTGCTTGGGAAGCCAAGCAGAAGACTGGAAAACTTTACAGAGCGGCCTTGAATTAGGTCGGAAACGAAATATAGAATTAAAGGAATCTAAAGACTTTAATAATAAATATTGAATAGATAAATCTTAATTATTTAGGTACTTTAAAAAATTATAATTAAATGATAGTCAACATTCTTTAAGCAAAAAAATATACGCAAATATTCACAAGGCCCAGTTCGAACCTGAAAAGCCATCAATCAAAAGTGTAATTGCGTCTGTCAGGACATAAAGACAAATGCGATTATAAAATCCATGACTCACAGTAGCAGTGCTACAGTTTGGCAAGCAGGGTGCCGCATTATGTTGCAGCCGCAGCAGCTGCGACACAAAAATTTGAGCTATGGCCATGCGGCAGCTTCTAAAATTTATGGCTTATGCTGAATTTTATACAAAAATTATAAAGAAATGCAACTAGAAAGTTTTGAGACACAGAAGGCCCAAGGCAACAGTTTGAATTTAAAGTTTCGCTGCATTTAAAACTGTGCGTCGATTCAATATATCGCAAATGAATCGAATTAATTCTAGATTGCAACGCCTGCCTGTCAATAATAATAAAACCAAAAATCAAATCCTCAAGGCCTGCCAAAATAAATTGTTCAATTCGACATTTCAAAGCTAAGTTTCTAGTATAATTTGGTTTTTTTTTAATGTTGCTTTGAGTTGGAGGCACGTAGGCGTCTAATTGTTATGAATTTTTGAGTTTTGCATTTTGCATTTTGCTCATTGTTTATGCTTGATTGTTGATTGTGTTAAAATGCAATGGCATTTAATACTTGGAATTTCATTTATTGTCTTTTGTGTCTACGTATGTGTGTGTGTGTGTGTGGCAAATGTCAGGCAAGTTTGACTTATTTTAATTTCCTGTGGCGAAACTTTCGCTAACGAGTTGCAGTTTGACAGCGACTGGCCTTTGGTGTGCAGACAGCAGGAGCAGGGCCTGCAGGCTTATCGCAGACGTCTGTCGAGCTTTTCTGTGCAGCTATTTTATTTTATTTTTTATTTTTTCCTGTGGGCTGCTGCTGCTGCTGCTGCAGAGGGTCTGAAGTCTAGACGACGTAGCTGCCTTATCAAGAGAGAAAAATCTGAATAGGAAATTGCTATAATTTTTAGCAGAAACAAAAAAAAGTATCAAGAGAAACAGCAACAAAATAAAAGAAATCTAAACAGAAAATAAAATCAGCCAACGCATAAATTGGCTATACAAACGTTAGGAGAAGAAGTGGGGAGCTGGAGCTTTATTTGATGAACGTTAACAGGAAATGAAATGAATTATGAATTGTGGTTGAAGAGTGAAGCGTAAACACTTATGACTTAAAGACTTAAGTCATAATCAACAAAACACAACATGTGTTCGGACTTTTTAGCTGTGAAACTATTTTTAAGCTTATACGCTGATCAGATTAACAGAATATATTCATAAATTTGTGTATATAGCTTTTGCTTTGGGTGCTTAAGCTTAACTGTTGACAAACAACAGCAAAAATCAAGAATTTATTGCTCAGCGTTCAAATAAACAGAAAAACACAAAAAAGCGAGAGTAAAATTCTTAAAACTTTCAATGTCAAAAAGAGTTAATCAAAACTCAGGCTGTCAACTGCATTGCTAAGTAGCTAAAGTGTCAAATATGGGATGGGAAGCTGAAGGAGAGGGTTGCAGGTTGTTTCTATGAAGGGGGTGAGTTGTGACAGCAACCCTCAAGGTTGCCTCTAAAGTAGCTTGAGTTTTGTTTGTGAAGCAGAGAACATGGAAATTGAAAATTTCTTATTTATTGTTTGATTGTTTATTTAGAACTTTGTCTTAAGAACAAAAATCCGGAAAGGAGTCTTAAAGTTTTTTGAAAATTGAGCTTTATTCTAGCACTTGTAGCACTTATTTCACAAGGCTTTAGCTTTGGTAATAAATACATGAAAGATTTGCGATCTTCTCAAAATATATTATATTATAACTTCGTAGAATTGCTTATGTTTTTCTTACATTTTTAAACATAACAACAAATTTTCCTTTTTTGTCACTTTATATTTTCGAAGACACAATAACTTCTCACATTGGCGCAATCATACTTAGCTCTTATGAAGTCATTGGTACCCTACAGTTCGACAGCTACAAAATTAATGAACATAATAAATAAGACAAGAAACCACTTGTAAATGCCACAACAGCACGCAACATGTATAAATGTACGTGTGTGTGTCTGGCTTTTAGTTATTAAAGGCGTCGCTTTTGTAGGCATTTAATTGGGTCGAGTTGTTATTTCAATTTGGATGCGGGCCGTTTTTGTTTTTTTAAATTATTTATTTTTTGCTGCTGAAGAAGTGGCAAAGCTAATGCTTAAATAATTATATCGAGGTGTGTTTAAGCTCTATGAGTCGAATTTTTTATAAAAAACTTCTACATAAAAATGACATCATTGTGCAAAACAATAAACATTTCATTCACGTCAAAAAAATATTTTATAGACAAAGTTTTTAAAAATTCAAAAAGCAAAAAACTATATCTGCTTATGCAGATATCATAAGCTATGCATAATTTAGTTTTATGCAAATGAAAAAAAGAAGTGGAATAAAGTGAGCTAAAGGGCGCGACAATAAAATACAATTTTTAGCGACCCAAAAAAATATATTGCTTTTTTTTTAAAGTCTTTTATAGTTTGTTTACCACCACACTGCATAAATTAGGCAAGAAACCTGCTGTGAGGTGCTGCTCTACTCTGAAACTCTTACAAAAGCACAAATATTTTTCCAAAGAATTTTAGGCGGGTGGATGTTAAAGCAGCCTTAACCAGTTTTTTTTTTAAGAAAACCCGAAGCCAGCAAGGCAACTTCAAGATTGAGATCGAGCTTAATGAAGGCTGGTCGGTCACTTCCTCAAGTTGTCGACGAGTTGACGCACTTGACAGTCTTGAAAAGACTTGACGACTACTACTGAGAATTATAAACAATTGAGTCTAATTTAAGTTTAGAGCTTTCTGTAACAACATTAGCTGCATGCATTTATGTAACTTGAGAGCCGCTTGCAAAGTGAATGGAATGAAATACAATTTATTATTATTTTTTTTTATTTTCTAGTACGTCAGAGGGATTGCAACATTAGGTATAGTGTCATAGCTTTAATGCATTTAATTAAAGGCCAGGCCCATTGTGGCAGATGCAATTGAAATGCGCACTGGAAATGTATCTTTAAGATTGCAGTCGCACAAAGTGGGTAATAAAACGCAAAAAAAGATGCTGAAATATTAGATGCAATTTGTTTAAACAGAGATAGAGACAGGGAGGGAGAGGCTTGAATTAATATTGCACAACAGAGCAGCTCTCAAAGCCCACACAAGGCAGCAAAACTCGTCTTTTAACAACACTGCAGGATCAACTTATATTAGCTTGGCCAAAGCATCAACAAATTTTTGATTTACTACGGAAATCGAACGAGATGCAAGATTGCAGCATGCATACTATACATCAATCTGTCGGACAGTGTTAATCGGGTAGAAAGCATCTACCGTCTAGTGTGAAAATGGAAAATCAATGGCAAAAAAAAAAAAAATTGCTTTGCTTTCATTTGTCTGGCAGAAAATAACATAAATTTGCATACGCTTGTAAAATGTGTAGAAATCTAATCGAAAATTGTATCGAATTGTATTTAATCGCATTGAATACAAAATCTCTGGTCTGTACACAAATCACGTCAGCAGGCAATCTATCACAGTGCGTCTGCTGAATGCCTAAGATAATGAATGCAGCTTGAGAATTGATGGCTCTCTGCATGTTGATAAGCTTTCGTCTTTCCTCCCCCCTTGTTCAGTCACATATGATAAATCAAGCGGGGGCCGAAGCACAAAAAATAAACAAAAATAGAATGTGGAATGAATACTCGACTTGCACTCATTAGTACTGTTCCCTACACCCTACTGCCACATATAGTACATTGTACACCCTATTGCCAAGGCGCATCTGCCATTTTAAAGTCCACTTGATGGACAACAACAACAGCAACAACAACAATAGCAATTATTATTATTATATTGTATTCTATACAAATGCCAGAGAGTCGTCGCCATCGCCATCGCCGTCGTCTTGCAACTCTCAACGGGCTGTCAGACAACAATCACTCGAATCTTTGTGCATGTTGCATGTTGCATGCAACATTAACTCAATGCCTCTCCCCTCCTCTTGGCTCTACACTTCTCGTTGATTATGCTGATGAGTTTTTTGGGTCGTCGTCATATCAGCAAAGCCCCATCTTGCAACGTGGGCAATAATAATAATAATGAAAAAGTTTTTCCATCCTTTTCTCTCTCTCTCTCTCTCACTCATTGCTACTTTGTATTATTTGTATTTTTGGCTATGCAATTTTTATTTTTTAGGGCGCTTAAGCCTGCCATGGGGTTAAGGGGTCATAGTCTGTTTATGTTTCTTTAACATGCGCTTTGCCTTTGGACACTGAGCACAGAAAAATTGCATGCAGTTGGAAAAACAGCTGGTGCTTTGTGATTAAGGTGGATTGAGGAGTTTAAAGTAAATATAATGAAATGAAAATTATTCCGTTTGATCGTACGGAAGAGGATTAAAGAACAAGTCTGTTTTATATAAACATAAAGGTACAAAAACTGTTCTTGAAGATTCTAAAACAATCTTCTATAAAATCATTTTATGCAATCCAAGCTTTACGAATTAGCTCACCAAAATAAAAACGTGAGTTAATGTTTGATTTTATTGCTTTTGGTTAAAAAACCCCAAAAATTTCTTCTCTAAATATAAACTAAGTTTCTAATCGCCACAAGCTTAAGTGCTGCTACAAATACTTTTTGAGTTGATTCTTCAAAAAAACTTTTATAATAATTAGAGCGTATTTTAACTTTTCGAGCACACACACATACATACACCCGCCCAATGCCTAGGCCTATTTAATGCCGTAAATTAATCAACGCCAAGCTGAAAGTCAAGCAGATAATGTGGCATAATGATAATTATACTTTTTGAAGGCAAAACCTAAAAAGTAAACGATCTGTCGTCTTCTTGAGAAAGACACAGCGGCACTAAATGGAAAACTCACGTCTCTGACATAAGATAAGAGAGCAATGGACGACTGCTGACGTTTTTCTTAGAACTAGCTGCAGATCGTGAAATGGAGCAATGCGATGATTTCCCTTGCAGTTACAAGAATAGTCATGAAAGGGGGACAAACTAGTAGAGTGAAGAAGGGGGAGCAGCTGCGCTTTCAAGTGCAACCAGTTGGCGTAATTGTAACAACAACAACAACAACAAGAGAAGTCACAATATTAGTTGCAGCTGATTAATGATTTGTGGCAGGGGCAGCGGAAAATGCCACATCTCACACACATCAGCTGCGTCAGAGCCTGGCCCTTTTTACTAAACACAAAAAAAAGGTGCAACACCCTGCATAGTTCTCTACATAAAGAGTCGACAAAGCCGCTGATAAATGCTGTTTATTGAGTGCCAAAGTGCGAGACGATGCAACCGACGGCTGCAACATGCGTTTAGTTTTTGTGGCAGCTGGTGCTCTGGCAGCCGCAACATGTTGCCAACTATAGAAGAGACAGACTGTAAGGCACCAATTAGTCAACCTCGCAAGCTGCATTGCAGGTAAAATGGCAACCTTGAGTTTGTTCCATAAGCGGTAATTAGTGTAATGCAAATAGAGGACAAGAACGAAAGCGAGTAGAAGGGAAGGTAAAGGAATGAAGACGCTCAAACTGGTTGCAACTTTAATGTAATTATGATATCACATCTGTTAGTTGTGCTTAGTTCGCTCTCCCAAGTGCATGCTTATCAATTATATCGCTCTTGACCACTCTTCTCCTCCTTTGCTCTTTTTCTCGCTCTGTCACTTTGGGGATTACACACATTAACATAATGCTTGAGAATTTATTGTGGCAGCTGTTAATTTATGATGCGGAGCACATATTCTCCATAGATGGTTAAATAATCATGTTATGCGTTTTGTTTATTAACTAGTTCTATATTGTCTTATTGTTATATTACTTGTCATTTGTACTTTATTCATTCAATCATTCTCACAAACGTTATTGTTTGACTTTTACATTCAACTTGCTTAATTTGATTTTCTTTTTTTAAAGTCTTTGTTCATCAAATTATAATCGAATTCTTTTCTCCCAGTTGCCATCGAATAATTACATTATCGAAACGATTTTCATTCTCATGCCTTAGAAATTTAAACTTTTTCTAAGCGCCCCATTTTCTCACATCAAAATTGCTTCTTTCTTTCCATGGTAATTTCTTTTCTTTTTCTTTGATTTTCATGCTGCTAAGTATTTCCCCTTGTTAATTAACATTTCATTTCCTTTGCCTTATTAAAGTTATGTTGTTGTAAACAGTTCAAGACGACGACGGCGACGCCGACGCCACACACAAAGCAATTTTCCCAGCTGCGGAAAAACCCTTTACAGGTAGAACAAAACCAATCTTCAAGCATGCCCGTCCAAGGCGCCTTGGATTTGTCGCTGCTCACGGGTCATTAGCCTTATTTGGGAACCTTTTTTGAACAGTAGCAGCCAGCGACATAAGACAGATTAAGGGGCGGAGTTGGAACAGTGTGGGTTTTGTGTTCGTTTCGTTGTTTTTTGTTTTGGGACAGCAATTGAGGCTCATAAAGAATTTTGCCTATTAATTAAATGCGGCGACGCCGACGCGACAGTCAGCTTGAATTTGGGTTTCTTTTAGTTGCCAAGTGTTGTTCAAAATGTTCGTGTCTTAGTTTGTATTGGCGAAATATTTACATAGCATTTACATGGCGGGCAAAGCACATAGAAATGCAAAACACTGAAAACAAACATCACACAGCTGCCAAGGCAGACAGTTTGGCTACGCTTTAGAAAAAAAAACGCGGCGAGGAAGAGAGCGAAAATGAGGGAAAGTTGTCATCTCACGCTCTGTCTCTCACTCTGCTTCTTTGAAAGAAAATGTTGGTAGAGCTCTCCGACAGCAAACAGAGAAATTGACAGTGAAGCAAAGTCAATCAATGGGAAATTGTTGCCTATAAACTTTAAGAGCAATTGATTTAAATGTCGGGTTTTTTCTCTGTTTTGTATAAAGACACCATGCTATTTTTGGGCTATAAGGAAGTTGTAGCACGCCTTTTTAATTTTTTTAAACGATTATTTTTGTCAGCGATGCATGGAAGGAAATTGCACGTCAGAAATGTTTCTTCTTTCTTTACAGTGCGGTTAGTTCAAAGCGCTAAAATCCAATTCGATAATTTGCCAACTTCAAAGCATAGTTTACGCCTAGACAAATTTTCACTCAAAACTGGCAAACGACAATTTCAATTTTAATTTCGATTAGCTGCGCCTGCAAATTTTCATTTGAAGCAAATGGCAAATCAATCTTCATCAAGGCGAGCATAACGCTTAATTGGAAATTAATCTCAGCTGAGCTGAGCTAAGCGGCGGTTCAGGCATCAAATTAATTGCAAATATTTTTTCAATTAAAATACTTGAGTTTAAATTTCTTTGCTCAACTTAAAGATTATTTTTTCATAAAAACAGCACAAAAATGCAGCTCATAAATCTTTCATCTTAAACTTCCTGGCCCCCCTCCCTCCCACGTCAAAATTCCTAACAGTCGTTGAGGCGCCAAGCTCTTATAAGAATTTATTACAGAAATTCTTTTTTGAACAGGATGCGAGGGGGGGTGGGGGAGTGGTAAAGATACGCATACATAAAATTGAAACTGAGAACTTCCAATGTTTTTTACTTAATTGATCCGCACGTCAGACACAAACGCAATGCGAGGGAGAGAAAGAATAAGGAGGGTGAACGTGGTTCCGGGGAGGGTGACAGAGGCAAACACCTCCGTTAGGCACAGGAAAACACACACACTCACACATACACACAGCTATGTGTGAGGGTGCTGGGAATTTTCAGGCAGATTGGATTGAATGCTGCTGTTGTTCCCATCGTTTTGTACAGTCAGACAAACAATTTGATTATTTCCTTTTCATTTATTTTTGTTGGGATTCTGTTCTCTGTTCCCTGTGTGATATATTTGCCTGTCATTGGCTTTGACTTGCCATTAGCAAATAAATGCTGCCAATCGACATGATTTTAAGGCGTGGGGACAAAGCTCCTAACATCAAGCAGGTATCATCCAGAAGCCAAATAAAGTCAACTCAACAAAACTGAACAGCTGGAAATAACTTTCCACAGAGCTATAGAAACGAAACAAAAAACTCCACAAAACTGATCACAATGAGGAACGGGGCCCAGACAATTTCTTTCTTTATTTTGTTACCCTAAAAAACTGCAATGTTTTTTGCCTTTTATCCAGAGACGTAGTTCTATTTTTGTGGTAAGTGGGGTAATCATAAAAATGCAACATTGTAGGGTTGTTAGATCAAATGATAAAATGGCACATAAAACGAGAGGTTCAGAAGTGTATTTAAGGTAGCTGCTATAAAAAGGTTATCAGATACCAAAGGTTAGAGATGTAAAAGGCCTCAAAAATGTTATGGGTAGCCTTAGCTACTACCCTATAGCCATAAAAAGGTAGACGGATACGATCTTTATTAGGTGATCATAAAAAATGTTTAGAAATTCGTGAAACAGACGTGATCGTATTCGGAAATTTGCAGAATTTAATGTAACTGAAGTAAATTTTAAACATTTCTATATTACATTAAGAAAAAAACTCTATTTCCATGATGTTTGTTAAGTTTTGAAAGTTTTTGTAGAACATAAGTTCTTAGTTTTATCTCTCTTCTCAACAACGTCGTTGACTTTTATATCCCCTTCTTTTTGATCACTACGCCAATGCTTGTGGCACTCGCTTGTTGTTTTTGGATGCACCCTTTCGGGCTACATGTACATACTACATATGAACAATTTGCCCGCTCATTTCGACATGCTCCATTAAATAATTTGCCATTGTTGCACTTTTTATTTAGGTTTTTTTTTTTTTGTGTGTTTCTTCTACCATTCGCAATGAGTTTGGTTGCCCTCTCTTTAGCTTCGTTTCTGTATCTCTTTAATTTGTTGCTGTTTGATGGAAAACAATAACTGCGTTTCATTATGACAGCAGCAGACTTTTCGTCACCCCTCTACCATAGTCTGGGTTTTTTTTTCGTGCTGTTGGTTTTCCTTTTGTCATTGTTCCAGCTGATGTTGCAGATTTTCCCATACCCTTTAGCCCCCTTTTTCCCGTTTGCTGATTGTGCAACAACATTTGCGAGTTGTATTTTGTAATTTTAGGCGAGTCACTACAAATATTAACAATTAAAGTAGCGCAGATACACGCGGTATTGTGTATACCCCAGCAATGAGTACACAGACACATGGAACTTTTGGCGTTGTCAAACACTGTCAACATTGAAGCCTTCTTTTTGGATCACTTGGCACACTTTTTCTTCAGCTTCCGCATCGTAAATGTTGCGGCAACATGTTTGTTTTTATTTTTCTTTTGCATTTGATTTTTATCTCAGCTTATACAACTTCGTTGTTATCTTTTTGTGTCAGAAAGATTATTTTCATAATTTTTTGAGGCTGCTTTGTTAACTGACCAGCCGAATTTTACACTTTATATGTGTGAATGGGCATGGGGGAGAACCAACAGAACTCCCAGCGACCGGTTTGGCAATAAATATTTATATTGCTTTTATTTTCTTTTTGTTTGTTGTTTTTTGTTTTTCGCACAGCACACAAAACACGTTTAACGTTTAACCCCGAAGGCTTACGTTATATTTATAGACTTAAGCTCTAGAAAAATATGCTCAATGAACCTTTGCCTTAAATTACATTTGGCGCAACACTTAAACACAAATACACACACTTCAGTAATCAGTTAAATAAATAAATAATGAACATGATCACGCAGCCGTTTAGAGATTCTCACGACGAACGAAAGATACGGATACAAAGCGACGTGCACATCCACTTCGTTAAGAAGTTGTCGAAGTACTAACAACAAGCGAGCATGTTGAGCAAGATCAGTTGTGAGAGCGAGCGCTGACAGAGCGAAATTGAGCGTAAACGTGCGCTCAAATGTTGCTAACGATCAGCAACATTGTCAAGTGCGTTCGCAACATATTGTCGTGGCTCTCTCTTTCCCGCTGTGCGTATGTTCCGACGTCTGCCGCATCAAATGCGGAACTGACACACTCGAAACCAAATCCTTTGGCAGGCAACCAGCAGCCGCAGCAGCAGTCAGCAGCCAGGCAAGAGACAGGCGGCCTGCTGCGACGCAGCAGCTGCTGTGTCGATGACGCGACGTCAGCGTCGGCGGCTTAGCGGCGGCGACAAAACAAATAACAGCATCAAAATGTATAAAAACAGTGCGAGAAGGGGGAAAATAAAACTGAGACAAAGTTTGCAGGGTCATATGGCAACAAGGATGCGCTGTTGTATTTATATATGTGAGACTTATGAAAGGAGTTTTCTATATGTTGAAAAGCCGAATACATTTAAATATGAATGAATAATATCAAAAGAAACTTTCAGAGATTTTATTCGGTGACTAAAATTAAAGTGAAAATGAGTTCCACAATAAACAATTATGTTTTAAATGTGTATGAAAATATTTTTAAAACTCAAAGATGACAACTGAATTGTTCGTTGTTGGTTATACAAGACATGGAATTTTCTTTTCTAAGGATTCCCCTATTTGCATTCAATTTATCAATTGTAACGCTTTTGAGATCTCAAATTTCATAACATAACCCAATGCCCTACAGGGCATCACAAAGGAAAGCATAGCCGAAGAGTTTACGCATAATGTTATTGTTTTTGTTGTTGGCAGAGGACCTGGGCAAAGGCATGGCGAGAAGAGGCGAGCCGGGCAGGGAAGTTGGCGCCAAAGCGGCGTCGCCGTCGTCTCGTTGGCGAAAAACTATTCAGCAGGAAAAAAAATAACAGACGCAGCTTCCTGTGTATGTTTGTGTGTGAAAAGGACGACAGGGGAGGGTGGAGAGATGGGAGCTGGCATTGAAGTTGTGCGCCATAAAGGAGCGAAAAAATTGCAAATTTGTGTTTTGTAGTTAGTTGTTGGTCAAAGGGCGGGCAAAAGAGAGACGACACACTGTAGCAGCTTTATGTCCTGGCGTCATTTATTTTTAGCCGCGAGACGCTGCGGCGCCAAAGTCAGCGACAAATGCCAAAGATGCGAGAGAGTGGGTTGAGAGAGGGGGGGATAGCGATGGGGGACATTGTGAACATCACCATAATAAAGTTGTTAAAAAACTTTTGGGGTTTGCTTAGCGAGACGGCAGACAGAGTGAGCGAGAGAGAGAGAGACAGAGAGAAAGATAACAACTAAAAAATGATTGATTATCTCAAATTGAGACGCAGTTGGCCAAACGCCTGAAGAGAGAATGGCCAAAGGGGAGAGGATGTTGAGGTGGGGGTGGAATTGGGAGGGCAAACAACTTGAACTCGAAATTTGCCAAGGCAACATTTTGGCAGCCAAAATTGGTATTTTCAATTTTATTTTGCTTGTGTGTGCTTTTGACTGAGTCTATGGAACTGTATTCTATTTTCTTTTTCTGCCGACTCATGCGAAATGCGTGGGTTGGACGAGGGGGGAGGGAGGGAGGTGATGAGCCAGGGGCTGAAGTCATTGACTGGCATAAGTTAAGCGTTATTGGCAAATCCATAGCATACGATAAACGATATGGGTTATTAGCCACAAAAGCCAACAGGCAACTGGCATAACAATTGATTTTTCTCGGATGTTGCGGCTATTAAGGATTTGCTTCGTGATTGGGTGGATCTTAAGAGAGATGGATGATAAGCTTTGATTATGCGTGCGTATAAGCATAAACATGTTTACTTCGAAGGGGAATTATGAAGGAAATTATTTAAATTTCTCTTATCTTCACAGATTTCAATAACATTTACACTTTATACCATTTATGTGATTATTTTTTATATTTCACAAACTATTGTACATACCAATCCTTATAAGTAAATGTCAAAAGTAGCACGAGAAAAAAACACTTACCTAAAAAGAAAAGAACAATACGAATAGTTTTCATAAGTTAAGCAAATAGAACAAGAGTTAAACTAATTTATAATTTATGATAAAACAGACAGAAACAATTGCTCAATTTACACACATTTAAAGAACATTTTATTATATTTGTCTATGTATGGCACATGACCAGAATTTGAAATTACTTCAAGTTCATCTTCCTCTATTTACTTGTTGTTCACCCTTTATTGTTTTTTGAGCTTTGATGTCGCAGCAATGATGACAAGCTGGAACTGTCTTTTCTAATCCCGAATCAATTAAAATCAACCAATCCCTCCTCTCGTTCTGTTTGCGAATAATCAGATGTTCTTTTCATACTGCTAAGCGCTTGAGGCGTTCTATTTTTATAGTTATGATTCTTTGTCTTATCTCTGTAAGTCGTGCAAGGGAATTTGGGCAAGGAGAGAGAGAGAGAGAGAGAGATGATGGGTAAATCGATGCGGTTTCTCTATCATCAAGTTTGTTTGTGTTTGTGTAAGTGCCAGCGGTCGCTTGGGTCAATTTGGAGTGCGTGATAAATGGGCGCGTTGCGTGGCTCGAGACTTGATTTGATTTTTGGATTTAAGTGTGTGTGTGTGTGCCTTGAATTGAGCTTGTGGTGTTTGTGTGTACTCTGTTATTATGGCCGTACTTTAATATTTATGGTCAGTGATAAGATTGCTCGATTGAGGTTTGTGTTTGTTGTTGTTGTGTGCCAAAGCTGTTTTAAGTTGATGTAGGTTGGAAGTTTCATAAGCTTCTCGTGGTCAGAGAAAGAGAGTAAAATAATCACTGCTATCTGTTGCTGGTGTGGCTTTTGCCAAGAGTGCATTATGAGAAAAGCCATAAAGCTTAGCCTGATAAAAGCAAAAATTATGAAGGAGAGGAATGCTTAAAGTTTTCAAGGATTAGCAATGAATTTTTGGTGTTGGTGTTAGCACATAAGTAAATGAAAGCAAAAATGAACTGCAGAATAGGGAAAAACTAAGTCCTTAAAAAACTCGTAAATATTTCATTAAACCTGAACACTTGACTTAAATGTAAGTACTTAGATGAAAAAGTATACTTAGGATGGTGTTTGTACTGTGATTTTAATAAGAATTTGTGTTGAATTGCTTTGTTAAAGTAAAGTTTCTTGATATTTAGCCTAATAATTTCGTATATTCCTTGCTTTGATGTATTATTTTTATTCCTATCCTATCATCAGTGGATCATTTTACAAAGAAGTCAGTTAAGCTACCATTTCTGCTATCCCATTCTGTAACTTTCTACTTGACATAAACTAAGTCTTTTTTTTATTATTATCTCAACTTAGATCCTTTCTAAGTACGCGTAGCTAACGCATTAAACAAGCTGCATCTTCAGTCAAAAAGGACCATTAAATAAAGCGAACTCAACGCAACTAGCGAGGGGCTCCTGAAGTAGGGGAAGGAATGTTGTTGTACTTTACTTTTGCTGCTTTGTGCGACCGCAAAGTGAAATTGCATGACAACAACAATGACGAACGTCTGTCAATAGCAAATAATATGCCGCAAAAGCTGCTGGCTGGGGGAGAATGGGGCTGGTATGGGAAAGGGGTTATATATTGAGAGACGGATTGGCATTTATGAGTTTATAACTCATTAATTAAGCGACGAACAATCGAAAACCCTAGAAAGGGCGGAAAAGCATCGAAGGTTGTGGCAAATAAAAAGTTTTACTTCTAGTTTCAAATGGGCGTGGCATTAAAACAATCAACTTTTGGCATTAAGACTCTCCCCTTCTCAGTTAGAATCGTACAGTTAAAAAGTTGAAATTGTGCAACATTTAAAGTTTTTAATGTTGCAAGTTGATAAAGTTGGCAAAAAAGTTTACAGCTGCCACGTTACAAACGTTGCCATTTGACGGCTTAATTAAATTGACACAAAAAAGTTGTTGATTTTCCTTATTCTTTCGTAGTTAAAGTTCGAAAAGAAGAAATTGTTAAATTTCTTATGTCAACTTTAGGTTTTATGGAAAGGCTTAGGCTAACTAGTTATTGATTATTTATATGAAACAAAGCAGCTTATTATAAAATGTTCTATATATGTATTTATTGTAAGTCAATTTCTTGGCACTCTCCCACTCATAGTATTTTCTACTAACAAGAATTGCTTCGTATAAATTGCTTGTCTTTGTGTGTGGCATTGTCTTCAACTGTATTGCATGCCACCATACCAACAGTCGACCCACTTTCGAGTTTACTTACATAAATTCATCTTCTTACGCAGCAGCAGCTCATTCCCAGCTCCTCAAATGTCACTCAGTCTATCTACTGCTGATGTGTAGATGCCATAAAAAGCACAAATGCTGTCGAGAGACATAACTTCATTGCAATTATACTCATATTGTGGACTTTTGTCTAAGTCACAAAACGGCAAACTGCATTTTATTCCCATTCCTTATGTCACTTATTCTTCTTTTGCCAGCACTTTAAGTTGCTTTCAGAGTTTTACACGTTCATGTGTCAGAATGGTCTTAAAATTTGAGTCTATTGCTTGTTAAAGCGCGTGCCAAAAATTCATTAAATATTGATTTTCAAATACTTAATGTTGTAAATAGTTCATTTATTTAACCAACACCTAAACTTTAAACAATGTCTGAGCATTCGACCAAAATGCTATCAATAACTCAGCAGTCTAACTGCATCTGGCAAGCAACTTTCCTGGCACTGAACTAGTATTTCCAGCACTGAATCCATCAAATGGCAATTTACACGTACGCCTTGACCTTGAGACAAGACCGACCAGACCCCCCCACCACCACCCACACACCTTAAAGCCATAGTTGGGACAGATTTATGTTGTCTGGAGAAGTGTCTAATAGTCTGTCTGGCTGACTTTGTTGGCTGGCCTCGATAAATTTGATGGCTCTGTGGTTGGTTAAAAGGTGTGGCCATAAAATATTTTATAGCATTTACAAGACGTTAAATAAAAGAAATTGCTTTGCCCCAGCCCCCTCACCAAATCACCCTCTACTTTCTACTTCTCGCGTTGAAATGCAATTTCAAAGTTTATTTCATTTGTGACTGCCAACTAAAAATTGTTGTCAAGTTATTTTGAGATATGAGCGTCGCATCCAAAAATACAACAATAAAATCAACATGCGCTCATATGCATAGAATTTTACATCCTCCCTTTGTCCTGAATATAGGCAAAAAGTTTTGCATCCCTGCTGCCCCTCACTTCTCGTACTTAATCTTGAAGTACATTTGTCTGACTGCCTCGCAAGTTTATCAGACTTTAGCGTGACTTTTGTTGACAACTTGAGCTACACGCAAATAGTATAGAAAGACAGTGAGATAGAGAGAGAAGCAGAGAGAGCGGACGACATCTTCTCTTCTATAGGGAATTTGATGCGAGCCAAACTGGCGTAAAAGTTGTTGCTGACAAAAATGCGCCTCGACTTGTGGCGCCGATAAGCGAACCGAATGAATTCTGAAGTGCGCCGACAGTAAGAGCATTCTGGGATAAGGTGGTTGCGGGGTAGACTAAAGGAATACCTTGAGATTGTGCTGCAGCAATTTAAAGTACATTCAGGAGCAGCCTGCTGCAACATTGTTACGTTATTTGTTGCTTGTAGAATGCGAGCAATTGCATTTTTGAGGAGTGCCTGAAAGTAGGCAATGGAAATGCGCAAAATTCTGCGGCATCTGCCACCAAGTGTTGCAGCTTTTTTACAGCTGCCACAAGTAGCAGCAGCACAACAATTCCCATGGCAGTTGGCCATTTGTACGACAGTGTTGCATACGATTTAAAGATAAGATAAAATTAAATTGGAGTTGAATTTGGTTAAGGAAATTATTTAAAAAAATAATACATATATTCAAGTTTTGATTAGAGATTTCATCTTAAACTTACGAATTAATATTCTTAGGAGCATAAAAATAAATCGTATAAGAAAATGTTCAAAAGCAAAAACCTTTTATCCATTCAAAGTTTAAGCAATTCAACCAACCCAAACAACTTCAAACTTTTCATTCTTAAACAGATTAGAGATAAGTACATTTGGAATGCACTCAACTGGATTTTGGAGAGTTTTGTTTTGTTCGTTACTCACATTAGTTGACAGCTGGCTGCTCAAACTGAGCACCTGTTCCCGTGCATCCTGCAATTCGCGCTTCAGTCGTCTTATCTCATGTGCTTGTCGCTCCTCCGCCGAACCATACAATGAGCTGCCACCTGACAACAGTGAAGCAGCGCTGCCATGAACTACAATTGAATGATATCAGAAGTTTTAACATATATGTATCTATGTATGAGTGACCATTACAAGTGTCTAGTGTTCTTACCTTCATCATTCTTCTTGGGATATGTTAGACGATGCGATGCATTGACATTGTGTGAGCCACCAGCTGCAGCTGCCACAGCTGCCAATGCTGCTGCTGCCGTGCCATGTGTGGGTGATAAAGTAGAAGCAGCACCAGCAAAGGGTCCACGATTCAAAGGAGTCGGTGAAGTGGGCTGACTCCAGGCCACAGCTGCCACATTGCCTGCTGCCTGTGATTGGGCCTGGACCTGTGCTTGAGCCTGGGCCACAGCCGCTGCCATTTGGGCACTAAGCACTCCATTGGTGCCAACGGGCAGGCAATAGTATGGCTCGATTTCCACATCCCCGCCACGACTCAGCATCGAGGGATACATTTTCTCTGACTTGGTCGATCTGTGAGTGGTTTGGAATATGAGTAAAAGAGTTAAATATGTGATTAGTTAAGGTTGCCTGCAAGCATTGTGCTTTATAGTGAAGAAGTGTGAAAATGTTAGTGCGATTTTGTGTGATTCAAATAGGCAACGAAATTCCTAGGTTAAGTCCCTAAATACTCAAGAAATGCATTAAGCAATTGAATGTCAAAGAGTCTTAAACCTTTTCATATCTTTGTTATTTTCACCAAACATGAGAAAGCTTCAGTCTCTGATTTAAATTATTGTAGATGCTATTAAGCGTTAATGCGTCCTACGCAATGACCACAAGTTGGCCCAATTGGCATTCTCGTTATGTAGTAGTTGCCTTTGATTCATGGCAAACACATTTTTGGCCAACACAGTTTGGCAGCCACAAGGCTTGCGTAAGTGTGGGGGTAATGTGTGTTAGCTAGACGCTTGCAAATTTCCGTTTGTGGTTGCGGCAGTTTATTAGGCCAATCTCTCTCTCCCTCACCCTTCACACACACAAACATAGACATACAAGCGCGTTGCATACTTTCAGGCGTTGTGCAAATTTCCGTTCAATTATCGTCAGCGCCAATTTGACATGTGAATGTATGAGTTTTGATGTGTGTGTGTGTGCTTATGAGTATATAATGATATTATGTCCAGTCCAAATTTCACTCGACAAATTGCCATAAAATAACGCTCTGAAAATGACCACATACAGAGTGAGAGGGTAACATGACAACCCTAAACAAGAGAGAAATGGAAAGCTGGACAAATTTGTGCTGTTCAAGTTTCCCGTTTCTGCCCTATTCCTCGTGTCTTCGTACTGATAACTGGCATTAATGTCATTTTGCATGCAAATCTAATATTACGCATACGTCATGTGGGTCCGGATCGACTCTTCCATTCTGCCTTGTGCACAAGTCCTCAGTGTTTGCTTGCGTGCTGAATGTGTAGAGATTTCTGGTACGCTTCAGGGCGTTTACTTAATGCTCTGAAGCGTTAGTTCAACAACTATTCTGCATGTGGGTGTTACACTCCCGGACCAAACACGCCCCAATCCTGCTGTCTGCTGTGGTGTCAAATTTGATAACAAGCCACTGAAACTGGTTTCCAGTGTTTACCCATTTGCTGTTGTTCTAGTTTATCTCTCTCTCTGCCTTTGCCACTTTCCACTCCCTTTATGCATAATTGATGCATTGAAAGCAAGAGTTTGAGCCGTAACTGGTGTAAATCATATTTTTTGACTGGTTAGTGGATCTTTTTCAAGTGCTGGTTGACATGGAAACCAGTAAAAGAGACCTCACGATTAAATAAATTAAGTTTTTGTTTACAGAACTCTAAACTTTTGATTCATCTGTTATATTGCAAAATTCACAAAATAATTTCTCTGCAACTTTACTTTTCCGCCTTTAAATTCTTGCTATATGTTAACCTGACTCATATATTATTGTTAAATTATCTGCTCTACTCTGAATATATATTGGTTGGTAAAAATTTTTAATGAAGCACTTGAGAGTCAACACTCGGCTGCAGCTGCCAAACTGCTGACGTTGCCAGAATAAAAAAAAAAAAACCAACAACAACAAAAACGAACACCAAAATGCCAGCTTCAGGGCAAAACTTCATTTCAGCTGTGCTACGCTGTGCCATGACCAAGTCAAAGGTTCACGAAACCTATTGACATGTCAAATAATAATCTGGCCACAGAACGCCACCCTCTTTTCCCCCCCAACCCATTCAGCAACTGCTGCTCCTCAGCACCCTATTTTCACGGGCTGCAGTCACAGTGCTGTTATTTACACTTATATGCCGAGCCGGAAGCTTTTCGCACACTTCAACCCGCACTTCTTTTATTTTTTCGTTTTCCATTTCGTGTTCCTTTTTTTTCTCTTGTTTTTTACGTTTTGCAGTTATTTTGCACACTTTGCTGTTTTACACAACTTTCACATTGTCTATTTTGCCACAACCCTCTTCATCTACCCTTCAACTATTTGGCAGTTTTTGGTTATTTAAAGGGGGGTTTGACTGTAGCTTTAAAATATGCATGTGATCTGGAGACTGCGGCAAACGTATGCTGACTTCTCTTTTGTTCTCTTTCCACCAAAGCTAAACTATTACAAATTGCTTGCATACTTGCAGGCGCGCATGTGAAAAACAAGCTCATTAGGGAAGCATATACTTAAGTATGCGTACGTGTGTGTGTGTGTGTCTGTGTGAGAGAACGAAGCTGACAGACAAAGAATAATGTGGTAATTTGATCAAAGAGCTGAACACTTTTAAAGTAAAGTGCGAAGTGCTTTGCAAAGCAACATAGATATAACAAGCAAAGGAATATTTATTGTATAGAAATTTATAAGAGTTATAGAACAGAAATGTTGCTTATGCTAAATAAAAAATATTAATGTATAGAAAGTCTAAGATTTTGTGCAGCTTGGCATATATGGAAAATATTTTTTCTAACACGTTTTTCAGATTCTTCCATTGTGATGTGTTTTTACAATGTATTTTAATAATTTTCCTTTCTATCAGAGTAGTTATCAAGTTGAATCTACGTTTTAAAGCTTGAAAACATTTTTAAGCATATGTTCTAGACTCATTCTTCTGACATGATATGTGAGAACATAATCACAACAATGTCTTAACACACCCACACACTCTCCTAAACTTGAGGAATCTGCATTTTTGTCAACGCTGCAACATGTAGAATGTAAAATGTAAATTGCAGGCGGCAAACACTTTTGGAAAATGCAACTGAAGCTGATTGGTTTCGAGTGGGGCGTAATGAGTGTTTCAAAACATGAAAGAAGAAAAAAATCAGAAGTGTGTGAGGCAAAGTCACCTTGGATATGTCCTTTCTTTCAGATAGCTTAACGTGGAGCAAAAATTGAGGTAGTTTTAGAGAAAGTTAGAGAAAAGTATAGATAAAGAAGGGAAATCTCATGCATGCTCGTATCATCCGAATATTCATCTCATACATACCTGATGCTATTGCTGCGATTCATGCGCGGACTTTGCACATAGGGTGACTCATTACCCTGCAATGGCATCTGTACTTGACCCGCTGATCCTGTGGAGCGATTGTGTAGCATCTTGTGACCATGTCGCGTCATCGCTGGCGAACCAATTTGCATCTGATCTATGGCATCGCCATCAGAGAGACGACTACCAGCTGTATTACTATGCTTTAGCCACATTGCATAGGAGCTGTACTCGGGTTTCACTTCTGCATAGGTTTGTGTATCCGATAAGGATCCATCGTGACGCATAACTCCGCCACGTGTCGATATTCTGAGCAATATGAGCATAATTGTATATGTATATAGAGAAGGTTGGACTAGCCTCCGTCTTACCTGTGCTGGAACACGTGCAAATCGCTGCCTGGCTTGGGTAGACTGTGTGAGCCTGTGGCCAAGCGTTCCCTTATTGATTGACTCAGTTGCGTGGCTGTGGGACCAGTTAACGAGAAACTGCGATGCTGTGTGTTTGGTGGCAACTCTGCTGGGATGAAAAAAGAAAGTAATTATTTAAGTAACTTGATACTGAAAGGAAAATCAATAACTTGTTTGTTTAACCTAAAACTCTTCAACTTACTATTCATATCATTGGGCAGCGTTTGTGTTCCACCCGTGACCTTGCGACCGCTGGCGGTGCGTGGCACAGCAGAGACATGGGCGGTGCGACCGCAGGGCAGACCATTGACCATACTTGATGCACCGCCAGCTGCCATGAGCATTGCAATGTTCTGCTGCTCGGCCGTAGAGGCAATGCTGCCATTCGCTCGCTTCACATAACCAAAGCTAGGCGGCACGCCCTTGGTGCGGGATGAGGATGAAGGTGAGCCCTGCTTGGAGGAGCTGCCACTTCCGCCGCCCATGCTGCGGCGCGATGGCGATGACTTCTCCGATTTGTCCACCTTATGGCCATTCAGTGGCTCGGGCATTTTTCCCCAATTATCTCGACCATTTCGTGAGCCGGGTCGATGATGTGGACTGCCGTCCATTTTATTAACGTTAACGTTATTATTGTTGTTATTATTGTTGTTGTTGTTGCCGTTGCTATTGCTGTTGCTGTTACTGTTGGTGGTGGAGCCGCCGCTGGAACTGGCTTGACTGGCCGCCGAGCTGCCGTTGGCAGCGGTGCCAATGCTATCAAGCGATCCGCGACTGCTGCGAATGCTGCAAAATAGAGGGAAAGAATGTGAAAAATTAGTGAGATTTACAAAAGAATGAAAGCCGTAAAACAATTCAAAGTTCATGTTTGTATATTAGAATTATTGCGAAAGTGTTTTTCCACCCTTTAAAGTTAGACAAATGCTTATGGCCCAAATGGTATTGGTGCATAAGTAAAAGCGACGTAATAATTATAATAATGATGGACTTTTTAATGACTGTAACTTCGTCAACAGAAGACAAAAATTAAGTGCAATATTGCTCATACGCATTAACTATGCAAGTCGCTTAACGTTGCTGCTGATGATAACGTTGTTATGTAATTTAGGTATATTTAAGGTGCCACACACACAAAAAGCCAGTCAAGTGTAAAGCAAAGCGTTGGACTTAAGTCTCAGTTTGAATGCAGCAGCCACAGAATTATTTAATCAGCCTGCAAACAGGCTTGCAATTGTGAACTGAGAGAAGGTTCTCAATAGACATTTAGACAGATTGGAAGTGACTGGCTTCTGACTGCGAGAGAATTGATAGTTTTGCACAATGAATGAACGAAAGGAAGCTTAGACGATGGGCAAATAACGTTTGGCGGAGTGCGACAACAATTGCAAGTTTGCCACTTACACAAAAGCGGCATGACAAAGCGAGCACTGGCCAACATTTTCAATTAAAATGACAAAAGGGACGAGCACGAAACTTGTATAACGAACTTGAAAGTGCCTCAAAAGGATTCAACAATCCTTTGCAACAATTGTGCTTGAAAGTCAACAATAAAGTTTTATGTCTAAGCAGCTTACGCCAACGTATTGTTGGCCATATATCAAAACTAATTGGGCGTGTCGCCCCCCCATGCTATTAACTTGCAACATAAATAATACCATTTATTTGAATATGCCGCGAACATCGAGCGGACAATAAGAAGGTGGTAGGGAAAAGGTGAACAAATCTAAGATGCCGCAAAAACTATGAAAAGAAATGAAAAACAGGCGTGTCAAATTATAAATATCGAACCGACATGCAACATAAATGTAACAAAATCAGTTTTATAACACTTTTCGCTCATCTTTTGATAAGTTTTATTTTAGAAACCACCTTTATATTACTTAAATTCTTGTGTAAGTGATTTGTCTTTTAAATTTGTTAAACATTATTTCCTGCATTTTTAATATTTTGCTATCTATTTAAGTTTATTTTCTCCACTTGCAATATTTTGCAATTATTTCAATGCGCTGCGCTTGAAATGGCTGTCATATTCTCAATTGCCTGATAAAATTTCATTTGCGAAAACATGCCAAATTCCCAACATGAAATGGCCAGCTTCAAATTGTTCTTTTGATGTTTGTCTTTTTACATTTTTGGTGTTTTTGTTCTTTTTTCGCGCATTAAATTTAATAACAGCAATTTAAAGCAGACTGTTGTGTATGTTCAGATTAGATCTATGAGCTTTTGATTTAATCGCACTCTGAGCCAGCCAAATAAATTAAGTAACTGTGCTTCGTCGGCTGGCGTTAAAGAGAAAGGTAAAGATAGAGCTGGAGACACGCTGAAAAGTGTGCTATGATTTGAGAGGAGAGAGAGAGAGAGAGAGAGGGCGGCAAAGAAAATGAAATAACAGCTGTCTGGGTCATAAAACTCAACTATGCCCTAGCAAGCAATTACCGTTTAGATATGCCCAAGCTATATGTATATACCACAAGAACAGCAACAGCAAGAAGAAAAAATAGTAGTAAGAGGTCACAGTGTAACTGAGACGTCCAGTTGGCCCACAGGGGAGTGAGGAGCAGCCCTTAGAAATATGCGTGACTGTCTGCCTTTATGTGTATGTGTAGTGGGTGTATATCCGTGGTTGTCTGTGTGTGTGTGTGTGGGTGCTAGAGTGAAAGTGAGCGTCAGAAGTGACACATAAAGCTCATAAATTGTCAAACACTCAATATACATATAGTATGCAAGAAGGGAAGACTAAGGTGAACGGGGCTTAAGTTAGGTAAAATCAATAACGATTGCCACATTTGTTTCTGTTCGAAGAAAAAAACAAAAGAAAAGAACATGGCCCTCGTGATCAAATCGATGACAGTGCATAACGGTTGCCACAGAATACAACAATTCAACTATAAGTATTGTGTATGAGCTCTTAAATTGCAATCCATTTGAAATGCAATGAAAATGCCACGGCTACTGACCCCATTCCTCAGCTACACAAGCTGCAATGAGGAAATGAAGCGTGTGCAAAAAAAAAAAAAATGGCGCATAAATTTCGACAAGCTGTGAAAAAGCTGAGCAGCGGACGCAGCAAGCCAAGCAGTCATGAGCAGGAGCGTAGTGAATAAATGGAGAGAGAGCAGTGGAAATGCCATAAATATCCTTTAAATGTCTTTGAGCTCGTTTTAATGTTTTCTTTTGCTAAAAAAGGAAAAAATTTAATAAATTAATAAATTATGGACAGCTCTTTAAATCATGCTGTGAATTTTAAGTTTTTTATCGTCAGATATTTAACATTTAACTTTTGGTTAGTTACAATATAAGCTTAATTGAACAAACGTAAGCAATTAATGCTTTAAGATTCAACATTTTTAATGGAAACATATTTTTGATTAAGTATTTTATCAACTAACTGCGACAGAAAACTTCTGTTCTTTTAAGTAAAAGCTTATATAGTTGTCTATCCTTTAGTTTCTGCTTTTATTTTATTTAAAGTTTGCTTCTGCTTTTATTTTATGCTTTTCATCCCAAAACGTCATTTAATCTCAATATTTTAAACCCCTCCTTACTCGGACATCGCATTCAGTGGTCTTTCCAATTCGTCTTTACTCTTAACGCTTTGCCCCTTAGCTTTTTGCTGTATTATCCTGGGCAGAGCACACATTGGACCACAAACACATTTGAAATATAGTATTTAGTGGACTGTGCAAAATAAATTCCATGCATGTCTGCCTCGGAACCGGTTTTTCCGCTTTGGCCTTTGCAATTTGCAGGGCACAGGACGCAGGACCAGCAGTGGCAAACTAATTTCATGCACCAAACGTAATTTGCGTTGGCCAAAAAACAAAATAACAACAACAACTACAGCAGCAAAAGCAGATGTGTAAAAGGCCATAAACAAGGCTGGCCGAGGTGCGCTTTTAATGTTTTTCGTTCGTTTCGTGTCGAGCTATTTAAAATTGTTCGTTCTTGTTGTGTTATTTTTAATTTAGCCAAATAATTTATGCAGCACGTGTTCTACTTATGTGTAGATAAAAGAGTGAGTGGGGCGCGTATTCCTGCTGTTTGTCGGACGTGTTTAACATATATTCGTGTAATTGACGCTTTTAATTGACAGTTGGCTCTTGGGGCTTAGAGCCTTTAATGGATATTTGGGTATGGACTGAGGTCAGCTTTTAGCTAGACAATTAGGCGTATAGTTTGCGAGGATACTTTTGAATAAGCTGTGGCGCTAATTAACGCAGGCGTTATAAGCTAAGGCGAAAACAAATAAAAAACATTTTGCTAAATGAAAATTAATTGCGAGCCAGTTAATTAAAAGCCGAGTTATAGTAAGGTTAGGGAATTGAAATTGATTTGAGCTTTGACTATTATATAACTATTTTAAAGTGGCATGCAATATATTGAGGCTTGCCATAATTGCCAAAAATACACAAGAATTAAATAAGCGTTTTGTAGTTGGATGTTAAATTTTTACTAAAAATAAACCAACTGAGATTGGCTAACATTTCTTTTACTGCTATATATTTGCTTTGACTAAACAACATATATATTTTTGAACATGATTTGACCATGCTTTGACCATTAGCACAATACAGTCGAACTTCAATTGAGTAAGTCTCAATTGGTCATAAAAAAATCATCGTTATACAGAATTGGTTTTAATTGAACCAAATGGAAATGAATTCATTCCGAAGAAATAAAGAAAATTACGAGAGTATTGCATTTCATTTTTAGACAAAAATGCATTTGGGAAAGGAAGCAAAATGACATAACTTTGTAAGCCAAAAAATAAATAATGCTGTTCCAAAAATCAATATTATTTTTGTTCATTTAGATAGATACGAAATGCATTTAGTTCAATAACGTATTTAATTGTAAGGAAATATTTTAAGCATCGATTCATTCAGTATAAATTGGTAGCTTAAACAAGTAGCTGTTTTATACAAAAGAGCTACTTTGCTCATTCTAGGATGCAACACACATTCCCTTGCCACAAACGTACACAAAACTTTCGAGGCTGCCTTTGTGTTGTTTGCCATTTCATTTATTAAAAACTGTCAACTGTTGGGCGTTAAAGTAGGTTGACTTATCAGCGACACTACACTGAACAAGCACAGGAAGAACCTACACACACTTCAACGTTGCCTTGTTTTACCACTTTCCTCCTCACTGCTATCAGAAAAAATGTTATGAATGGAATTCCGACACGCTGCTAAGCGCTTTGCTAGGCGTTACAATTTGAACAAGCGTACACGTTAATAAAAGTGTCGAACATGTGAAATGGCGGGCCGGGTATTACAGCGGGGTTAACAAAGGCAAATTCCCAGGCACGCAGCCTTCGTTTGAGGCTTTTGGCTATGGCCTTGCTAATGGCGCCTAAAAGCATGCAACACTCATCATCAACAACAACAAGACGAGTAGCTTAAACAACAGCCAACAGCTTGTAGCCAAAACATGCATATGCCACATTTGCCAAGCTGAATGTGTCAAGGACTCTGTGTGTGTGTGTGCGTGTGTGTGTCGAAGGGCAACAGTCAAGAAGATGGCCGTCTCCTAATTGTAGACCAAAAAGTAACAGAAAAAGAAGAGCAGCAGTCGCACATTAAATCTAAAAGTGACACAAACAGACACAAGAAGACAGGATGCTTTCCTTTGTTGCACAATTGTTTGGGCATTTTACGACTTCGCTCGCCCAATCGCAATAAATATGAAACAACAATGAAACTGAAATTTGCTCTTTTTTTATTTTTGTCATCGTGCGAGTAAAGTGGCCATAAAGCAGCAGACGGCCATGAAATGTTCCGTTCAGCACATTAAGGAAACGCCACTCAAAAAAGAAAGCCCAAAGAATGCAACTTAAGCGCTGTTTCAAAACCTCGACTAATCCTCTCAAGCTCTTTCTCTCGTTCACTCCATCTCACTTTCTGTCAAACTTTTCTTCACAAGTTTTTCCAATGAAAATTCCAAGAGGCAGACGCAACGCATCGTGTCTGTCTCTTTTTTTTTGAGCGTTAAGCGAAAAAACAAATGCAAATTAAATTAAACACCAAAACTTTGCTAATATGCTAAGGCTTAACTTTTAAGCAACCCATACAAATAAACACAAAACAAACAAAAAAATCCGAAGTAAAACCCTTTCGACTCAAAGGAGTAGAATTTCTGTTAGCACATCTAATTAGAGAAGGTGCAAATTACAACATGAAAGTGAAGTTTTTCAACTGAAACTTGACAAAGTTCGATGAAATGCTATTTTCAAGTTACTTAGATTAAGGGACGTCCATAAAAAGTTAAACTTCTGTTGTTATTTGTCTTTATAAAGATCTAAGAAACCAAATTTTCGATTGTATCTTGTCTTACAAATTAATGTCTGAATGACTAAGAATACTTTGTTTATTTATATATTTTTTTAAGGCCCGTAAATTCTATTCGATTAGTTCTACTCTGAGTTGGAAAGAAAAGTGTCCTGATTCAATTAATTTTACTCTCATTTTACTCTCGCAGATCAAGTCATAAATTTGCCAAGCGATTGCATATCGCATTTCGTTTTGGAGTTCATTAAAGTGCAATGAACTACGGTTACGTGCCAAAGGCGCACAAATGTTAAGCAAAACAATGGTCAGGCAGGCAGACAGGGAGGGGAGCTACAATTTTGGGGTCAGTCAGCAGTTTGCAGTAGAACAACCCTCGGGCTAGTGTTATTTCCTAGGTAAATGGCACTTAATTTAATGCTTAATTTATGTCCAGACAGTTAAAAGCTAATAAAAACGCCCAGCACATAAAAACTTTATCATATCAAATGGCAAAAAGATTCACACTATTGCAGAACAGAAGACGCTAGCTGAAACAGTTAAAGCTACGCAGTGTGAAAATGGGTTAACTGACTTGGCCTAAAAACGTTCTGCGTTTGCCGCAGAAGGAGCCGCAACATAAGCATTTTTGCATGATTTAGTGCCATCGGAGGCATTGCATAAAGCTAACAGAGTGTAAATGAGAGTGGAAATACTTTTGGATGACTCACAAATTCGAGAGAGAGAGGTGCGGTATAAACATCAAACACTCAAGACATGCAGAAAATCGATGGCCAAAATGTGATTAGCTAGCAAAACTGTTGCCCAAAAACAGAGGCAGACAGACTTTGTGGCAGCTACACAGTCGGTTGCGTGCCACCTTCAAAAATGGCGATTTTCTGTCTAACGTTGACGCCACGCTAAACAACTTAACAAATGAGTTTATTAATGAGCAACGTAAACAGTTTCTTCCTTCTTGCAACAAGCTGAAACAGAAGCTTGGCTAGGCGAAATTGATGAACAAGAAGGCGTTGCTCGTGTCTGTCAAATGAAAGGCTAATGTTGATACTACTTAGTTTAGTTGGATGCATACACTAAGGACATGTTAATTATCCATACTAATTAATAACACTTTATGTGCAAGTGTGTGCAAGACAAATGGAAAGGTTAAGTTTACACGCAAAGTGTTAGCATTTTTAGTATTTTGTGCACTCGAGTGGATGGCAAATGAGCAAAATTGGCTAATGAGTAAGTATAAATTAATAAAGGTTATCAGTAATAATATAAATATAAAAGGTCAGTTT
This sequence comes from Scaptomyza flava, assembly GCA_030179655.1. Lineage (NCBI taxonomy): Eukaryota > Metazoa > Arthropoda > Insecta > Diptera > Drosophilidae > Scaptomyza > Scaptomyza flava. Next base: position 15,636,104 of record JARNME010000029.1, read on the forward strand.
TATTATTTTATTTTCTTTTTAAGGCAATTCTCAACAATTTTTGTTTTAGTCCCAGCACAAAACATTATCAGAACAGTTAATTATTTAGCTTAGAATAATAAACTTGAATCATTTGAATAATTTATAAGGTAACAGCACCACATGTTGTTGGTGGTTGGGTTTGGACTATCATGCCACAATGGGCTAATAGGCTGAGCCTTCGTTACATGCTTAATCTGCACTATTGCTCTCCCTCTCTCCAAAACTCTTTCTCTCTCCCGCTTTAACATTTTGGCGTGCGCTTAAAGCCGCTTAGCTCATTCCTATTTAAAACTTTAACCGAACAGAGAAACAATTTAGCTAAACCTTCCGGAAGGGGAAGATTAAGGGTAAGGGGCGGTGAAGTTCACCTACCGTTTGAGTATGTATGAATCAGCTTGGTCTATAAACAGCTCTAAAATATGCACACTATGTTGCCCCTCAAACCATTTTAACCTGCCGCCTGTTGCTATTTTATGGCCAAAATGTTGCCCTTCTCTAGAAAAGTTGTTTCGTTCTTCGTTTTTTTTTTTTTTTATTTGCGCTGTTGCCTTTTGGCCACAGGACTTGACAGGCTGACACCCAAGTGTAAGCATACGTATGTGTGTGTGTGTGTGTGCATTCAGAGCAGGAACGAAGATTTATTACCAGGAATGTCCGACAGACTGAAGTAATTGCCGAAATTCGAGAGACAAACGTAAGAGAAACCAGAATGAATAGACAAAAATTGATTTGCCTTCAGCTATTGACTCATATGACTTATCATCAAATTTAGTTGCATATGTGAGTGTGCGTGTGTGTGTGTGTGATGTGTGTAAGTGTTTGTGTTTACAGTCCCAACCCTTTCTTTAGCCCGGCTTGAGCTTTTGTAAATAAAACTCATGATTGCAGGACAAACTGTTTGCGATGTAAACAAAGTCCGGCCCCAGGAGTGTAATGGCCTGCAGCCAGTCATTGACACGGCTTTATTTGATGGTCATTTGATGCAGCTGGGCCAAGAGTTGATTATTCCAGGGGCATTTGCACAAAATAACTCTGATTTCAGTTGATCACCTTTGCAAATGCTAAAACATGTTGATGTTGCAGTTGTTGTTGATAAACTACTCCGAAGAACGCCTCAAAATATGCAACAGACACTTAAGAATTTAGCTTGGTTAACTTATTATAAATTTCATTTAATTTAATCTTCACTTCACTTAACGCATTTACTTATAATAATTCATTGCACCATTTAACATTCGATTTATTATTTATCTTAATTTACTTTATATATTTATTTTGACGATTTTACGGCAAGCGTGAAAACATTTTCTTAGAGCAACCGCAACGCCCGAGCGTTCAAATGCGTTTCTGGGGTTGCTTTAGGTTGACGCTGCGACTATAGGAAAATGCCCAGTTCGAAAATGTTCAAAGAGAGCGCGCGCGTACCGTATTCGACAAAGTTTTCGAAAAGCGTTCAAAGAGAGCGCAAACGAAAAAGACTTTGTATGAAGCACATGGCAGAGTTGTGTGCTGAAAGTAAAAGGCCGACTTGTCAATAGGGAATCGAAGAGAGAAGAGTGCATTAAAAACAGCGGAAGCAGAGACACAGAAACACCTGCCCACCAGTGTGTGTGTGTGTTACAAAAAAAAAACTAGTTGATAGGCTCTGTCGGTTTTTTTCGCAAGACTTAAGGCGTTTTTGACTTGTTCAAATGGCCACGCAATTGGTTAGGCAGCTAGTTGACTACCTACTTATAAAGTTGTCTACCTTGTTGCCAAAAGCATGACAAAATTATAGAGAGTTCGAAACAGAAAAGTGCACTTAAGGTTGTCTGTAGCTATAAGCTATGGAAAGGAACTTCAAACTTTACAAAGGGGTAGTGTTTGGAACTTCAAAAGAAGAACAAACCATATCAATAACTAAAAAAGCAACAAACAATAAGTTAACTGTGACAAGAGGAATTAATTCGCTAATAATTCAGGTAATGTCTATGGTTTCTTTAAAACAATTCTTGGGCTTTGGAACTATTTGACTTGCAAACTATTTAAAAAAATATATATGAAATTATTGTTTTACATATTTCAATCTAATTTATAGATTCTTATATTTGATCGCCTCACTACTCAAAATCAACTAAGCCTTTTTATAGTTAAAAGACCAGAAGATTATTTATTGCAAGCAAAATTTCATAGCAACTTTTAGATAGTTCGGCTTTTTTTCTGTTAAATATATTTGCCATTTTATTTGCTCATTAGGTTAGCTAATAAAGTTGCCCTTTTGATTTCTGCTATCCATTACAAACTTCCGCTGGCAGACAAGGTTTATTATTATTCTTGCAATTGTCTAACATGCCCCAACCACCCACACGTCTCTTGTTGTTTTGGGTGGTTGTGGTGGCTCTCTTGACACAAAGCAACAAATGGCTTTTTCGAAATGGCGACAGCTGTGCATTTAAGAGAGCGAAGCAGTTTCGAATATTCGTATCTCTCTTTTGCCAACCAAGTGGTTTGTCATGCACTCAGTTATGGCTCAAACTTGTTTCATGTTCGACAGCAGCTAGCCAAATCAAAAATTGAGCCAAGGGCGGGCTTGTTCTTGACTGGTCTGTGCTGCAATTTTCCAAAAAGCCAAAAAATAACGAGAAAAAAAATCACAAACAAACTGCACGCAAGAAAATTCAACGAGGTCGCTGCAATGAAAAGCGAAACTAGCCGATAACAAGTTACTCTCAGCTTTGTTGTTGCATTTGGTATTTGTTGTTGATTGGCTGTTGTAGCACAAAAAAAGCCTTTGTTCGGCAAAGTCAACTAATTGGAGCCACTTGTCAGCCCGTTTGCCTGCCCCATACTAAAGTGCCAAGAGTTTGGCCACCAAACTACGCAAGAGCTCATTAATCTTCAAGGCGGCCGCACTCAATCAACTAGCAATCGAATTGCTTTAACACATTATAAAAAAGAGAAGCATTTTGCTATAATATTTGACGACAAACTCACAACAAAAAAAATAAAATAATAGAATTATCATAAATACCAAATATATATTTTAAGGTTCAGATTGAAGCTTAGGTACCCACTCTTGATCAGTGTATATTAATCAACAACTAACATGCGCGTTAATAATAATTACACAATAAAATATCTGCCGGCTATGGCATTGTTATTGGAAAACGATTAAGCATAAGTCCAGCCAAAGACTTTTGTCATGTACATGTCACACAGCAATGATTGCTGCAACCGCTTGTGTGTGTGTGTGTGTTTGTGTTAGTAGGCGTTGTGGAATGTCAGTTAGTTGAACGTGTGGCATGTTTGTGGATTGGTCAGTTTTGGCTTAGAGGCTTACGTATGCCCGTCACATGCCGCGTTTTTAATCGAACTTGCAGCGTGGGTGCCAAGCCAGGAAACACTAGCATCTACAGAGGGGATGGGAAAGGGGTAAAGGTTTAGTTGCGCCTAGTAATTGTAATTGCAGGCACTCGTCTCTCCATTAAGATATGATATAAATAGCAACTGGTTTTTAGTTGTGACAAAGCTGCAATTGAACAACTGTTGCAATTTTTTGCGCTATATTATTATTAGCTTAATGCATTTTTGTACACAAATTCATTGAAGATTAAAAAAGTGTTTAAGTGCCACAGATGTTTTTATAAACAGAATAATATAATGATCATTTAATATATCTCGATATCACGTAGATGTTAATAATGAAGTTTGAGTAATAAACTGCCATAAAAAGTTCGAAGCAAAGCGGTTGTGTGTCCAGGCTAAATGTGTCTCGACTATGCTATAAAATGGTGCAGTGCTTGCTAAGTTGTCTGAGTGCAACGAAAGCTTTGAGAATATGTGAGCAACTCGAAAGCTTTTAAGCTAACTTGACAAATATTATTTTTATTGCTATGAAACTTAAATAAAATATCAGACAAATTATAATTTTTTAAATTTTATCAATCATTCATATAAGTTAAATTTTTAGAAAAATCCTCCTAATCCGGATTTTAGCAGAATATATAAATTTTCCTTACAAAAATGGATTCTATGCTCGATTTCACAATTTTGCCCTTTAGTTAAACCTTTATTTAATCGCTTTTACAAATGCTTTTATTCAATCTACACAACTAGTCTCCCACTTAATCCTTCACAGTCAGTGAAAGGCAACAATGCTAAAAGCATATGCCAACTTAAATAAAGGATATGTTTTTAATGTGACAATGGCAAAGAAGTCAATGGAAACAATATTTCCCAAAAACCCAAATCGACAACACAACACAAAAAATTGCCACATCATTAAACGCCGCTCGGCGCTCCACTAAAAAATAAGTGTATAAAGCCTCCCAAACTGAAAGGAAAGACATGAAAAAAATCAACCTTAACTGTGCGTGTGTGGCACAAGGGTCACGTCATTGAACACTCGAATGGACATCAAATTTTCGGAGACAGAAAAAGGTATTACAGTCAGGTGGACGTATAAATATATATGTATAGCGGGTTCAGTGAGTTTCTGATTAAATTAATAAAAACAATTTGTATTTATTATGTCGGTGCTGTTGGGTGCGAAATTTATTTTGAATTTGCTGCTAGGCAATGTGGTCAGCGAATTTTACGAACATTCGAAAATACGAAAATACGAAAAAACCCCAAATTTCGATGTGGCGGGAAAGCAGTTACTACTGCGTCTAGTTTAAAATGTGCTTTAACATTAAAATTGAATTGTTGTTGTTGCATTTGGCAATGGCAATCTGGAAAATAGCAGAAAAATGGCAGAGTCTCACGCCTGAGCCATAAATCAAATGAATTGAAAAATGCGTTATTAAATAAAGCGAAAGCAAAGGATACAGGATACAGGCAGGCAACCAGACATGGAGAAATTACAGACAGACCATTCAGCCATATGTGTGTGTGTGTCTGCATGTACTTCTAGTCCAGTTGGTGCAGCAAACCCCTACAAGTTGCAACAACAACTTGACTGTCTGCGCGCTGCTGCTGCATTTTGATTTACTTTTATGGCTAGACAACGGGTAAGCCTTCTCCTCTCTTTACCCAAGACAGAGATTGCCTGTTGGCATGCAATGTTCAGGATACTGTGTGTGTGTGGCACTTGTTGGGCTTCAAAATTATGTCCTGCAGGTGTCGACGCCGCAACTGATTAGCTTCAGCTTGACACTAATGCGACAGAGAAAGGGAGGAACAGGAACAAGAGCGGGAAAGGTTGCGACGTGCATTAATATTCAATTATTGAGCATAGCACTTTTTATTTTCTTTTTTGCAGCTGCATTACGTGACCATGATTGGGGTTCAAAAGTCAGAAGAGGGTCAGCGAGCAGCTTGTACCATGAGCCTGAACTTGTTGAAGTTTGCCCCCAACTAAAACTCTCCCACTACCCATTCTAGTCATCCCCGCCGCGACGACAGCTGTTGCTATTTATAGAGTAATCGAGTCAGAAAGAGAGAGAGCGTAGAAGGGAGATGAGGAGAAAGAGTAGCTCCCATTTTCAACGGCTCATGGCATTGCATTAATTTCACAGATCAAACGCGTTGATGGACCGAAGCTAATGAAAATGTGGAAAAGCCTCCTTCAATGCCCTTACCCTCAAAGAGCTTACACTGCCATAAGCGCTTTTTAATGAAATGCGTGGTGAAATGTGAGGAACAACATGGAATGGGTTTTTGGTGTTGGTTTTGGTCTCTTCTCTGACAAGTGTTTAATAAAACCAGGAAATGTTCTGTTCAAGCATTCGACTCTTAATGCTAAACAAATGTTTAACAATTAGAGCGTCAAGTGCAAGGAACTTAATTAAACTTCAAAAGCGACTAAACGTCTTACTTACAGATGTTTTTGCTAAATAAACATTTTTATAAACGGTTTTACTAACTTATGCTTCGATAAGGCACAGTTTTGCACTTAAATTCTGTACATTTCATTTTCTAACCCTCATACTTAAAGCTTAATGAAATAGCTACAAGAAAACACAAAGTCAATGATGTTAATTGAGAAATTATTAAGAGAAACAACGTTTATACTAGCAATCTACATTTACCACTTGTGTTTCATTTTTTCAATGAATTGACGTTGTAAATTTGTATTTCCTTCTGACCATTAACAAATATGAAGTAGCTTCAATTTGGTCGCACTTACCTTTAAGCTATTCAAAGTTCAACTTATTGCCATGGTGACAGCTAAACAGAGCTCTCGATATTTTGCTCAAGCACCTACTCATAATACAAAAAGTCCGACGAAGGGTCAGAGGGTTTCGAATGCTGCTGAGCACCCACACAACATCAAAACTTGCTCGTTAACAGCAACAATCTTCCCTAGATACCTTTGTTAACTGAAGAGGCCAAAAGGCAAAGTGCGTTTGTACCGTGTGTCCATGTTTTGTATCCTACCCGTGTTGCTAGGTAAATCTATCTCAATATTCACCGAACAGAAGGGATCTGTGATGGGGATATTACAATTTGACAGGTGAGCATTGTCAATTGTCAATTGTCAAGTTGTCATCGTCGTCGTTTGTTTTGCTGCTGCTGCTGCTGCTGCTGTTGAAAATTTGCAAATGATGTTTGACAAGCCACAGCAGGGAACAGAGAAGTAATGATAAGGGAAGAGGACACACATAGAGTGAAAAGACCTGATCTCTGGTTCTGAAGCCAACATCAAGTGGATTTTATGCAAATTGGCAATTTGAGCGCTGGTTTTGGCTTTGAAGAGCATGTCAATCAAACACATTCTCTCTCTCATATGGGCGGAACTTGTTGAGGTGCCTCAAGTGGCTGCCATAACAATTAACTGCTTCAAAATGATGAGAGAATGAGTGTTCCTACTTTAAAAGCCTGACACCAAAAGTGTGGCCAAATTGTGCGTATCAACCAAAATGCACTCAGGCCTAAACACAAAGTTAAACTTGAAAGCGGAAGGCTTAAGTCGACGGCGTTTCTTTTGTTTGAGTGCCGTTTTATAGCCACCACCGCCACACAACAGTTGCCACATTTGAAGACGCCTCAGCACACAGCTGGATACAACAACAACAACAACTTCTTCTTCTTCTTGGAACTCAATCGAAACGATACAAATGGCAATTGCCCGTTGACTCATTGATGTCAGCTGTGTGAAGGAGAAGAGCGGAACAGCAAATGACTCATTGCTTAACTGCGCTAACGGGAATAAAAAGCAACCAAATATGTGCCAAAATAAAAGCGAAACTTGCAAATGTTAATGTAAATTTTGTTACACGTTTTGTTTTAAAATAAAACTTCAATACAATTTAAGTATCTCTTGAAAATAAGTAAACAAAAAGTTGATGACTTACCGCTCTTCAATTGTTGTTGGCAGTTGCGTTCGGGCTCTCATCATGCTGAGAAAGTGTTTGCCATGTGAAACACCAGCTGCTGATCCACCTAAGCCACTGCTACCCTCCGATAGATATCCATTGTCGATGTCATGATGATGATAGCGACTGCCCGAAGTTGAGCTGCCCACTCGAAGGGCATCTCCATCGCTGCAGTATCCCTGCCCAATATCCGATTCACAAAAGTCCAGATACGATTGATGAGGATGCGGATGTGAATGTGTCTGTCCACCACGTGCACCACGCGTGGGCAACGTCACATGCGAGTTGTAGCCACGCAACAGTGGACGCATGGGCAGCACTGAGGAGGCACAAGAGCCAGCAGTAGATGCTAACTGTTCCTCCTTGGATTCGTATATGGTGCCCACGATCTTTGAGGGTATCGTATGAAACTTGCTGGGCGAGGCGGTGGGCGTATTGGGAGCCGAGTTATGTTGCATGGGTCGCTGCAAAGGGGAACGTGGAGGAGCCGCCAGTATGTGTGGACCTGCATTGTACTCTAGTTTGCGTGGTGCAGCTGATTTCGGTGGAGGCAGTCGACTGCCATAGATGACGACACCATGCTGTGGCGTGCTGGGCTCACTGAGGTAACCCGAGGCACCATTGGCATAAGTGGCTGCTGATATGTGAGGAGTTGAAGCCGGTGCAGGTGCAGGTGGCGGTGGTGCATTGGCATAGTATGGAGGTGGTGGTGTCGAAGGCAATGGCTTCAGGATATGTGTTGTGGCAGTTGGCAGTTGTTGTTGCTGTTGCTGCTGCTGCTGCTGTTGGGATATGTTTGCTTGGTTGTTGGATATGTCGCTTGTTTCACGTTTAAATTGCTCCGAGCTGCCACTGGCACCCAATTGTGGCAACTTGCTGGTGCCCTTGATGGCAGCAATGGGCTTAGGCAGCCCTGTGCCACTTGGACTGTGCAACAACTGTTGTTGACTCTGACTGTGAGTTTGACTCTTGAGCGAGTGCAGCGAGGATTTGGAAGACGTCTTTTCGGCAGAGTTGCGTGTTAGAGAACTCTTGCCAGCTCTGCCCATGGTGGAGCTGCGTGAATCGTTGCCCGACTGCTGCTGCTGCTGCTGCTGCAGATCCTCCTTGTGCAACGATCTTGCTGGGCTCTTCTCCTTTTTGGCAGCATTGGCAGCTGCTTTGGATTGATCCTTCTTTTGCTGGGCAGCCAGCAGCTTGGATTGCTTTGTATTGTGCTTTTGTTGATTCTTCTGCTGTGAGCTGACACTAATGCTAGGTGGCTTTAACTGAGAGTTGTGGCCATCATTTAGACTCAGGCTGGAGTCCGATCTTTCCGAGCGTGCCGAACTAAAGCCCGAGGAGGAGGAAGTTCGCTTGGATTGGATTTGTGTTTTATTTGAGGCCACAGCTGCTGCATTTGCTGCATTCTGTTGCTTCTCCTTGTTGAAGAGCTTCAGCTTGTCCAGCATTGAGTGCTTCTGTGGAGCAGCCAGCGTGGGCGCATTCAAGCTACTCGGCGAGGGTATACCACTCTGATGATTACTCTTCACACTTGGAGGACGCAAGCTGTGAAAGAATAGGACCTTGTTAGTCACAGTAATCCAACCAGTTAAGTTAACTTCTCAATATTATTACCTGTTATTGTTGCCGCTCTTCAGACTTTGTATGGTGTGATTGCTGGTGGGCGGACTATTTGGACGGCTCGTATTAAAATCAGTGCCGCTTTTGCCCAGACCAGGTATGGCTGAAGTCAAGAGAAAGAGAGCGAGAGAGAGAGAGGAAAAAGGTTCATTAATTTTGTGCCCACTTAAAGATGTCCGCTGGCTGTCAACTGATGCATCTAGAGCATCTGTTCAACGGGAGGAGGCGCAACCAATAAATCAATGCTAAAGGCCAAGCGGACATTAAACTTAATTAATTGCTGCACATGTGTGTTTGTGTGCGCGCGTAGAGGGGCATTGTTATGGGAGGGACAGTCTGACAGAGATGGGCAGATTTATATATCAAGGTCTCACGCCCTGCCACATAAATCTTAAAAAAAAATTATGTCAAATGAAGCAATTGAAATATGATGCAGGGGAGTTTTTCAGATTGACGTATGCACATTAAATCTTATTGTAATTTGTTGGCGATAAAACTTTACTTTAAGAAAGAAAATTGGAAGTTTCTTCTGTCAACAAATACAACTTTATTAAGTCTAATTTATTTGCTTTAAGTATAGAACACAGTTTCAGTTTCATCAACATCTATTCCCAACTGACACTTTACTCGGCGTCCCCATTTAAAACCCTCAAATCACCGCCACAGGCTTTAATTACAATTTGTTCCACCTTCCAACAAATCAAGTGCAACGAGGCACCATTCAAAGTTGGTCTCAAGCCCCAGCACAGTGAGGATTCCCAGGAGTGCTTTGATGATGTTTTTTTTGTTTTTTGCTTTTTGGAACACACCCCTTTTGAGGACAAATCTCGGACCTGGTCTAAGTGCATTGGCATCCGCCGCTGGGGGTTGTTTACTGCGTTGACTGTGAACTCAAAATTTGTTTGTTCCCAGTAAACAACGAACAGGGCTGCAGCCAAATAATGAAAGGGGTTGGCTTTAAAAAGCATTTTTTAATAATAAATTTCCCATACTCATATTAGAAATTTTCACTTACATGGCGTATGATTCGGTGTGGGTGGCAGGGGGCGCACCTTGTCCGGCGGGCAGCGACGCTGGACCATAACGGTGGCGGGTAGGGGTATTGCTGTACCGCCATTGACCTTACCATACGCGGGCGCTATTTGTCTGAAATGAGCAGAATGGAATAAAAGTTTGTCTTTAAAAAATGTCGAGAATGCATTAAGAAAAACAATATGCTTTGGAGGCAGTGGAACTTAAACTATACTTATACATTTCTTTATGGCCATTTTTTATGACAGCCGCCCCCACGCAAGCAGCGGCACATTTACAGCTTGTGTCTGAGGCGTGATTTGCATGAGTTGCGGTAACAGTATCTGTCAGATACATTTTTTATGCACTGCCATTCGCGCGCGCTCTGTTGCCTTATACTTATCTCGACAATTTACACAAACTGCGACGATAAAAATAATTTTACATTGCTTGCAACGTTGATAAATTAATGAAGTTGCCGCCAAACCCTTTTTTATATTCTGCAAGCCAGAGAACTTAAAAAAAAAAACAACTTGGCAATTGCTGTAAACATTTTTACAGCATTTTTTAACGATGCGATTGCGCGAAATGAAATGAAATGAAATGAAAAAGACAAGCGTGCTCATAAATATGCATATCATTGCCAAAGATACTTTTGTATCTTGCAAGTTGTTAACCATAAACAGCGTAGCTAAGTAGCTTTTGTCTACATACAGATCTTCATTAGCCATGGTCTTCACATAAAAATTCAAAATTTGTGCTCTAGCTAGTTGATTTTGATTGAGTAAACTCAATTAGACAAGTCAGTATTTATTCAACTTAATTGGCAATAAACAATTAATAAATTTTTCAACTAATTGGATGGCATTTTTATGAGTTAAGAGCTGTTTAAGTACTTTATTAATGTGCAATTGTTATTTAATTGATTTTTAATTAAATTTAATCTTAGCTCATAAATCTCAACATTAACTGAAGTTATCAATAATCTTTTGAAGCAATCCAATTAAATATTTATTACACATTGACAGTAAAAGTTTTTTAATTTATATATGAATAATCCCCTAGAACAAGCTAATAAAATTGTAATTATTTTTTTGCAATGCAAGTTTTTATTTTAAACAGAAAAAAAATTATTAATTAAGTCTTGTAATTAAATATGCAAATTGTTAAAATCCAAACCAAGCTGCTTACCAAAGCGCTAGGAGGAAAACGCCTTTTTCACTTTCCAGCTACTTTAGCATTTCATTTTATCTCGCTTTGCAATTACTCAAATAATAATAATAATATAAAAAAAAAGAAGTTAGAAGGAGCGACTGACTGGCACGTAAAACTTTTAATAAGTCGCGCTCATAAACCTTGGCAGGAGGCTTCTTGCCAACAACAGCAAGCAGACAAAGCCAAGAGATACATTTGTATCTCTTTTGCATTGTTGTTGGCCATTAATAAGGCTGGCAAGCAACAACAACCGAAGTTTATACAAGGAAGTACGCAACAATTGTATTAAATGAAGAAAAAACAGCTCATAAAAAACAGCGAAGACAACTCGACGCAGACAACATGCAGACAAATTAAGTTGGCAGTTGCGTTGGCGTTGCCGACTTTGACTTTGCTCCTTTTTTGGTCCTTTTTGCTTTCCGGCTACTGCAAATTAAATACGCCTTAGCTTAAATGCTTGAATCTCCTGCTGCTTTTAGCGGCTGTCATCAAGCGTCTGTGACGCTATTTTTCTTTGCCACTGCACAGACACAACAAAATGCGCCAAAAAGAGAATTTCCAAATTAGTTTTGTATATAATTTTATTTGCATTTTATTGTTAGCGAGTTGCTCTTCCGCCAAACATCTTTGGCCATGTTTGGTTGCCACTCCACACTGGTTAAGCAGTTTCTGCTTTCTTTGCTGCGGCAAGGATGTCGATTGTTTGCATATGCTAGCAAAAAAAGATACAAGCTCCTCACAAGGCATCTACGTTTGACAAAGGCAAACAACACATGTGCGAGGGCTGCAAGCAGCGTTGCTTGTTAGCTGATATTTAAAATTACTTTGTAGAAAATATTGAAGTCTTCAAAAAAAAGTAGTCAGGTATTTATATTGTCTACAAAGGGCAGTAAAAAATACTTTATGGAATTGTCTACAACTTTTAAACTTGATGTGAAATACTTTGGTGTTTCTGCAAACTTTACTAGCAGCCCACGCATACAACGGGCAAGCTTGTTAACTGAGTATTATGTGCAGAGTATCTGTAGCTTTGCATCTCTCAGTTTCAGGTGTCGCATGTTGCAGTTACAGTTGAAAGATGTCGCGCTGGGCGCCAAGCCAACTGTTTGTTACTTCTGTTTGCATTTTGTGCGCAAATTGAATTTTGCGTCTTTATTACGCATTTTTGATTTGTGGCACGTTGCAAGTGTGCACAGATTTTGTACGTTCAGCGCCAAACCAAAGTGTCTTTGACCTTAGCTGTCTACATGTATGTTTGTTAGAGTCTCATAATAGCTGAATGCCTGTTCCTGGCTGCTATTCCTGGTGGCATTCACCTGTAGTTTGCTGGTGGCGCGCACAGCCCACGCAGCTTGCAGTTCCAATTGCATACACTGAACGTTTCCGGCGAGAAGGGGACTAGGAGGAAGGGCAGGTTGGTAGCCAACTATAAAGCGCGATGTTGTATGGCCTTTGTTGTAAGTGTGCGTGTGTGTGTGAGTGTGTATGGAAGTATAAATATGAAAAGTTCTTTTTTTTATTTTTGCCCCGCTGCCCATTAGTTGCATTTGCGTTGCATGTTTGTTGTTGTTGCTTTTGTTGCCGCACAATGTGTCACTTGAGTTGCATTTGTCATGGCAACGGCAACGGCAACAGCTCCTCTAAAGAGCCAGACTCGAGTGGCGAGCAGTTGGGAGGATCGAGGGTGGCATACGAAGACGAAGACGCTGAGTTTCTGGCCTGACCATTTTGGGATATTGCCAGTTTGCCTTATACAAACGATCTTGTGGCGTTGCAAGCAAGTTGCAAGTGCTGCAGGCAAGAACTCTTTCGCTTTTAATATGGCTTACGATTTGTTGGCGTCACCGTTTATGGTTAGATGTGTATTTCCTTCCATACTTTCGTGCTTATTTTTGGCTTGTTCCATGGCCCTTCTGGGATGCCTAAGATATTTTTGAGTTTGTTTGTTTGTTTACGCTGTAAAAGATTGACAGGCGATTGGAATTGCCAGGGTAAATCACTTTATGGAAGATACTTAAAGACAACGGTGAATACTTGTTGTATAAATTATCTGTTTATTGAACTCTTTAAAGTTTCGATTGAAAGAAAAAAGCAACAACAAACATACAAATATAAATTACATAAAAAAGAGTTATTAGGGATTTATTTAGTACTTGTAGCTAAATTATTGTATGGTAATCGACTGTGGAACAATCTTCCTCTATTTCTCAAATGCACACGAAGCGGAACGCTTTTCTTTCGAAATAGAGAGAAAAATATACAATCAATTTCCATTACTTTTATAGTTTTTTCACGTTACACTGCATAAAATGTTCTTCTAGTTTTCAGGTTTATAATATTGGTTCTTTTTTATTTTTTTTTGGGAAAGTTATCGTTATTGCAAGTCAGCCGACTTTCACCCTGTTTGTAATTTTATAGCTGGCTCAGAGCTTGAAGTCTATTAGATATACAACTAACTGGCACCTCCAGCTACTGGCCAAAACAGTTTCCCATTTATCTTTAACCCAAAAACCTTTTGAACTTGGTCAACAACAGGCGTCTATGTCGCTGTTGTTGTGTTGCTGTTGCTGTTGCAAGTTTATGCTGTTAAGCGCAACAAAATTTTCATAAATTTGACACAGCAATTTGGAAGGCTACCGCGAATAGCTCGTTCGGCTGCTTGCCACAATCAACAACAACAAGCGGCGGCAACAAGATGTGGCAAGAGGTGTGGTACAAAATTTATGTTCGCCTGCCTGGCAAAGAAGCCACTCGACAAGAAGTGGATGCAAAAGAAGTTGGGCTGGACGCTTCGCCTAGTCAGCGAGAGGCTCTTCAGAGTTCGTTCGTGCTGGCTGCAAGCATTTTGAGTAGGTGTTGAATGGTTGATAATAAGCATAATTATGTACCATTGATATGCCTGCAAGGAGTGGCACAAAGCTGTTAGAGAGATATACTAACTCTAAACTCAGACAGCTGAAGATCAATTGAAAGTCAGGCAGGAAAAGCTTGAGATATTTGTGCCAAAGAGGCAGGAAGAGAATCCGCCAATAAATAAACCTGTTGAGTTTATAGAACTGGAAAGCTTTATTAAATCGAGAGAAAGCAGAATGAAGATAAACGGAAGCTCAATTAGCTTTAAGCGAAAAATTTGACATGGTTTAATAAAGCTGTTTTAGTAAACATGATTTATTTATAATGTTTTGCAAAAATGTTAATTATATTTTTAGGTCGCGTGTGAGTTGTAACTTAATTTAGGTAATTTTAAATCTTTTTAAAGCCAATTCCCACACACTCAGATAGTATTAAACACGTTTTGCAGATACATACAATGCCAATCTTTTGGCTTTTGGCTGCAAAGAGCTTTGACAGCTTTGTTTCAAACTCCCAACTACCGTGCCATGTCAAATGGCATACATTAGAAATTGTAATGTGACACGTCGAAAAACGTGTTCATCTAAAGTCGTGTACGTACCATATAACCCCTCTTAGTGCCCCATTCTCTAAAACATAAACCCTTCCCTCACCTCTGACAGGCAGCAGCAATGGAAGCGCACACAGTTAAAAGATACACAATATGAGTTTGAAATACTTTACTACCAGCTTTGGGTATTGCATTCGTCTCGAGTATTATTTCTTTTCTTATTCCTAGCTACTAGCTGGCATTCTGGCTTTCTGGCTGGCTTTCAAGTGCGCACATAAAGTCACGATTTTCAGTTATTAGATGGCAAAAAAAAAAAAAACTTGCGCCTCAACTTCAACTTCAACTACAGCTTCAGCTTCAGGTCTTTAGCTCCAAAACAGTTGTTATTGTATGTCTGACTTTAGGGACGCATTTTCTCAGCTGCTGCAACAAACAATTAATAGCGTCTGCTAACATACAATATACAATCCACACCCCTCTGACTCTTCTGACTCCGACAAGAAAACATACACACGTGCGCTGAACAGACGACAAAAAGAGTCAAAGATATTATTCCTTGGCTTGGTTCTCTGCTAATGGTCGTCGCCATCATCGCCACCTTTGTACACTGAAATAGAAACTGTGTGACCAGGGGAGTGGGAGAGAGAGGAAAGTGACGTCAAGGGAAACATGTCGACGACATCTTTAAATATGCAGCAGGTTGCTGCTTTATGCTAGCTTGGGCCAGAACTTGTAAACAAGCCGCAGCCCGCAATTGGAGAGTGGCTAAACGAAAACAAACAAAGTAGCAAAGCCAAACCAACAACAAAATAAAACAAAAACAGCAGCTCGACATCAAGTGGACAACTCTGGCAACGCTTGCAACTTTTCGAGTGCAATTTTCACTTTTCGCCATTATCCAGCTACAATTCGCATTCGAAACATTTGCAATAAAAAGCGATTAGAAGTGTTGCGAAAGAATCGTTGATGATGAGAAAAACTTTGAAAATCAAAGCGCTTAGTAAAATTTCCATATCAGAGATATATGAAACTTTAAGTGCCGCGGATTAAAACTTAAGATATGTATTCTCTCATTGTCAGCTTATAGATATTATGTAAAATTGCTTTATAAGAGAGTTTTTTTTGTATTTCAAATTATATATTTAAGGAATTTCTTCTCCATAAATTATTATCATTCTCACACTGTGCCATCCCTAATGTTCCCTTGATATGACCGTATAGCTTAGTTTAGCTTAGATCACAAGCACACACATCTGCACACCCATCTACACACACAAACATCTAAGTACACATTTCTTCCTTTATATTTTCACACCCAAACAAATGCAGCTGACAACATTTTGTGTTTATATGTGTGTGTGTGTGTGTGTAGATTCCTGCGGGGGTTGGACAAATGTCTCGTAAATAAGTAAACCAGGCTGCATATTTTGTTAGCCTTTCACACTGAATAAACACTAGACGAGGGTTGTCAGATAAGTAGTGCTTCTCTTTTTTGAAGATTCTCCCAGCTTGAAATGGATTTTCAATTATGCAACATGGCAAATGTTTTATTTATTGACTCTGTGCACGCATTTTCATCATAACTGAAAGGTTTTTAGATACGGTGGTTGCTTTTTCCCGGGGGTTGCTATTGCTATCACACATATGTACATTTGTATGTATATTTATTCATATTCAAAATGCACTTTGAACTTGAAGTTGAAGGCAGCTGTAAGTTGATCGCTTCGATTATGTAATGCATAGCATACAAATAAAAGGGCAACAAACTTTTTTCCTGGCTGACAGTTCCAGTAAATTAAACTTGGCCCACAGTCTGGCTGGCAGCCAATTGTTGATCTAAACTGAGAAAACTCGAAAAGCAGAAGCACTTGAAGACGGAAGTCGATCAACTTAAGACGCCAGTTGCGTGTCTTCTGAACGTGTCGCTTTCGACACCTCCCACATTAATTATGAATCGCTTTCCTCAGTGTATAAGGACAGTGAGAAAAACCAGGAAATTAGCACTTGCTGGCATACATCTTATTTACTTGCTACATACAAAAAAAACGCAACCCACAAAATGTCATTTTCATTAGCCTCCAACTTGTTGGCGTGTCTTAAAATAACTTAAGATTCACTAGAGTGGATCTCCATCTCCATTTCTCCACTCTACTAGTATAAATAGATCTGAGAGTTCTTGGGAAAATATATTGTTAATTTGAAAGCAAATTTTTGTTGGGGCTCCCGTCTGATTTATTGTGCTGACATTTAGCTTTGATTTAGGCATTAGCTTTGTATATTATATGTGTATAATGAGTCTCATTAGATGGTTTGATGTAGTATTTTCCATAAAATAAAAGCCACTCGATTGCTTGAGTTTGTTTTTACCTTCTGACATCCGGCGAGTTGGGCAGACTGCGACATTTGCGAGCACTTTTGCTGCCACCATTTCCATGCGATGAAGAAGCGTTGCCCATTTTTATTATTTTTCGTTTTTTTGTTAATGGTTGATGAGGATTATGATTATTGGACTAAACTTAATTTGGCATTTAAACGCAAAAACTTTGGCACTTTTTAGCTGAGGATTTGATTTTGTTCACATTTGTGGTTATTTTTTTTATAACAAACACATTTTGGACATTTATGAATTAATTTGTTTGGCAATTGTCTGATTACATTTTTTAATAATGGAACATATTTTGATGCTGAATAAATTACAGGAAAATTCAAGTTTATTTATTTTTGATATAGTTTAAATTTTGATGAATGATTTACTGTTTTATTGCTTTATTGTTTTGTGTTGCAGAATTCATTTGTTTTTAAAGGCTACAGAAATTTATTTCAGCTTTTAGTAAAAGCCTTTTAAATCTGCAAATTACAAGTATTTCTATTGCCCTTCAATTATCCCGTGATTTAATTACATAAGCCATGCTCTTGTCACACACTCATTATCAGCTTAAAAGCGTCTCGGACTGCTAATATATTCCCAAAGAGGCAGAAACTCCCACAAAATGAAATGTTTACACTATGTCATTATTTTGTAATTAAATGTGCTGGACCTGCAAGGGACATTGCCTTTTGATACAAGCAAAAGTTGTTGCTAATCAAACAGAAATGTCTGTTACGTCCCCACCAACAAATATAATACGCCCACAGCAAAAAGGGCGAAACCATAGAAAAAGACAACCAAAATTTGTCTGCACGTTGGGGATGACCAAAATGTTTGCACGGCACTTTGATCTAAAGCCAAAAGACTTGGTTTGGGGGAATGGGAGGGGTTTCGAGTTTGTTACTTAATGCAATTAAAGGAACATATTTGCAACTTCCGTGCCGAAATAATATAGAAGCAGAAAAACAACAGAGACAGACGTTTTTGATGTATGACTGTTGATGCGGCTAATCTATAACAGGGTGACTCAGGCAAAGTAAACTGCCAAAAAGGGTCGCTGCCTTTGACAGAATGTTGAAGAATGTGTTTTAAGCCAAAAACCAATAGCTTCAATTACAAAGATGCAAAGCTCTCTCAAAAACAAGAAAAAAATAAAAAGAATTGGGATAAAAATGGCGTGTAAATAATACGCACGTGCGTGTGACACGTGAGTGGGACTGGGACTTGTGTAGAGGGGGCAGGGAAAGTTATAGAAGAATGTTGGTAGCATGTATATAGTATATATATGTATTTGAAGTGCCTGCTAAATGCTCTCAAAGTGGTCATATTTTAGAACACGCAACAAATTCTCTCTCTCTATCTCAATGCTTTTTATGGGGGAGTTTAGGGTGCGAAATTTATGCTTAATCAATTTGTCGTAAAAATTAATGCCTTGTATTTTGTGAGGGTTGTTTTAGTTGTTTACGCCTGCTGCTGCAATTGCGATAAATGTTGCAATTTTGGCAAGGATTTTTTCAATCCAAATTCGACACGTGTCACGACACACGACAAAAAAACGAAAAGGAAGAGTTTTGGCAGCTGAATTTGGTTTTTGACTTATGCGTGAGTTTGTCTGATTTTGTTATGCTTCTCTCTCGCTCTTTCTGTGAGTTGCTTGCGTAATCAAACTGTCACAGCAACAATTACCACAATCAACAGAGCGCAACTTGTGCTCCAACTCTGATTTCGACTCGATTCTGACTTCGTCTCGCCTGACTGCATCATTTTCATAAATTGTTGCAAATTGTTTACTGTTCAAGTCGTTTGTCACAGATCTGGCACTGGCGGAGCTTGCGTGCTTGGAGGCCTTGTCAAATCGACAACAAAAGCCCTCAAGCTGAATTGCTTGACTGTTTGTGGCAGCATAAGCCAAACTCTTTTCCATGCCAATAGAGCAAGTGTTACTTAAGCGCACAAGCACATTGAATAATTGTGCCTAATGAATCAGGAAGCAAAAGAAAATAAAGCCTAGCCTAAAGAGCTGTAGAGCGAATGCTCTTAATAGTTCATTGGTTAAGAGCACGAATAAAAGAGATAAAAGGGAGTTAATAGAATAGTAATGCGCACCTATAAAAGCTTGCTTCAAGCTGAATGTCACTTTTTTATTCAAGCATACTTCAATAATTACTCTACAAATAAATACCATCTCATGTTTAATCTCTAAGAGGCATATTATTTTACCTTTTTATGCACTGAACCCATGCAATGGGAAAATTGGTTTAATGGTTTTGTGCAAAACAGTCAAAAGGTAGCATCTCCGATCCCATAGAGTACATATGCTTTTCTATGTGAGTACCAACAGCCGAGTTGTTTAGACCTGTCCGTCTGTCTGTTTGAAAGCGCTGCTCTCAACGAAGTTTGTTTGAAATTATCGTTAACTCTTGTCATTTCCAATACAGGCATGATATCGTTAACAATACCGTCGAATAGATGTGAAAATTTCATCAATGTCGGTTAAGAAGCACCGGGGATATCGATGATTGAAGTTAAGTCAACAATGGCTAAACTTGTGTCTAGGGTTCAGGGTATCTCCAACTTATCTATACCTGTGTCTACTATTCAGGGTATCTCCAAGAATGCCTACACTTTAGCCTAGGGTTCAGGGTATCTCTAATAATGCCTTTACCTGTGTCTAATATTCAGGGTATCTTCCTAGTCGAGCTGCTTCGATTAGCCAGTGTACTTGATTGATATTCTTTTTGTATTATTTTTCATATACAAGATTGATTATTTGCTTTATTACAGCTTTGCTTAAGTTTGTGATTCAGCTAAAGATCAAACCCAAAATGACATTGCATAATGTTGTAATTGTTGTTGAGTGGCTTTATGCATTCAAATGCAAAATGTATTCAAATCGTATGCAAATTGCTGCCTGACAGAAATTGCAGTTAAATTGTCGTCGCTCGTTTCTGTGTGTGTGGGAACGCTTATGCGTAAGTTTGACTGCAATATGTTGCAGTGCTCCAAAGACAAACGTCATATGCATATAAAAACTAATATTTGGAGACCACACAAGTGGCATGAAAATAATGCTTAAGCATGTGTGTACTTTTATTGTGAGTGAATATAAATAATCACTTTGCATTTGCATTTGCGACAAAAGTCAAAGACAGTCGCTTCTTGCAAGCTGTCAATGGATTACGAAAATAATATTCATGATAAGGTAATGAAGTTTGCGTGACTTGGGCGCACCTACCATAAAGCCAAATAAATATTAAACGAAGACATTTTATTTTCGATTATGCAGCCCTTTAGCGCAGTTAATTGGCCGTTTCGAAAAAGCACAAAACACCAACTGTGGTACAACGTGAAAGGGCACACAACGAAATGTCAGCTTTGCGTTGATGTTGGGTTTGAGATATTGTATCTTTTACTAAAACGGCGTGACAAATTGCTGATTTGCTTTGACATATATAAATAAAAATAAAAGACTTTTGTCTAAAGTTTGTCGCGCTGTTTATTTCTGTATATATTTTTTTCTGTTTGTCTTGTTTTGTTTTTCCTGCTTTGCTTTTAAGCGGAAGCTAAAAGAGTCTTTCAAGTTGATTTCTGCTCCATAAACTTGTCTATTTTTGTATTGTCTGTGCTTCCCGCTGCTGCTTATGATACTACAACTGCTGCTGCTGCTGCTGCTGTGCTCACTGGAGCGCAACGGTGTCCGGACCCGCTGAAGACAACTCACCTATCCCCCCAACCCACTCTGACTGGGCTCATCTGCCCAGCTCTCAACTGCTTTCAAAATTTGGAGCAGCACGTGCATTTTGTACGTTTCTACATTGTTTTCTATATACTCTTGCTGAGAGTACTTTTATTTAGTGATTAAATGTGAAACGGTTAGCAAACATTTACAATTAGAAAACACTTTTGCAACATAATCTGTCCAAAATTGTTTATAGGGCTTTGAAAAACTGAGAACTCGCTTTTTCTATCATTTTCAAATATTTAGATTATTTGACAGCGCAATGCAAAATCTTGTATTAACATAAATTTAAGAGTATTCAAGGAAATAAGTTTTTTGTTGTCCTTATTTTCTTTTTCTAGGTCTTTTGGCTTTTTGCTGTATTGTTTTTATGCCTGCCAGTCGTTTGTATATTTAGATGGAAGTGTTTTCTTTATGTCAGTTTTGCGCCGCAACTTGAAAGTTGGTTGAAAAGCAGGATTTACAGTCAGAAGAGGGCGGGGCAGTACGTGTTGCTGTTAGACAGTAAACGAAACAGAGCTAAAACATAAATCTCGTCAAAAATTTATTTGTTAAACTTCAAGTCGAAGTCTTTTTGAATTTGCCAAGGCATTTGATATGCATTGCATGCGTCCAGGCGCCAAAAGTGGAGGGCAGCAGTCGAGTCGAGTCGAGTTGAGTCGAGTTGGATGGATTTTGAGGTGTGGAGCTGTTGGATCGTTGTGATTGAACGGCTGCATTGTTAGATTTATGCACCACACCAAGACTCGAGACAAAAGCGAACGTTACTCTACAAAATAAGTTAGTACACATAGACAGTACATAAACTGACCCCAACAAAACTAATAACAAAAGAAGTTCGAGGTAAGCTCAGGCCCATTAATTTTCAGGGAACTTCCTCTCAAAAATTGCTTTACGGAAGAGAGAAGAGATTCCAGCCTGTCTGGGATAAGTTATGCAGCCAACCACCATAATACACAAAGATACCACCACCACCACTGCTTCAGCTCACACCACGCACCACTTTGCGGTTTATGTCGTTACACATATAAACCCGCCCATTACCCCGCCTGTGTTTGGTTTACTTGCTTTAGCTTTTATCAGCAAAATTTTCTTCGTTGGGTTTTAAACAACTTTTTGCCACTTTTGTGCCTCAGCGGCCTGCATATTAAATAATTTTCCTTTTGGCCATCGTACGTGACTAAACGTCAATTTTCAAGATACCAACTCTCTGCCCCACTCTCACTCTCTCCCTCTCCCTCTCTTTCATCTTTCTCTTCATCTATGCAAAATGCATTCTCGAAGCAATTTTAATAATTTTTCAAAGTGCCTTTGGGGCTCGTGCGACGCCATAGATAAGAGAGCCGACGAAAAAGTTGATTCTTTCTTTGCATTTGGTGCAAAAAGTGCAACGTTCTGATAAGCATTCAACTCTTAACCGAACCGAACTCAACTGAACTTTATGCTAAAGGGCCAGCGGCTGTTAACTATGTCAAAAAGTTGTGCAAATGTGTTTGTGGTTTGTATGTGTGTGTGTGTGATGTGTGTTCAATCGACGAACGTGATATTCTCTGAATTGAACAATTAGTTAAAGGGGCCGAGGAGGGTTGTGAAACGGGGCATAAAAATACTCTTGATATACTGGAAGATGGTCTTCAATAGGCAGAAAATAACTAACAGCCATTAATCAAATAAGATAAAGCTATTTATGCTTCTAAGAACAAGTTCAAACGAGTTTTTTTATAGAAAAAATATTTGCTCTAGTTCTAGTTCAAACGAATTGAAAATCATATTAACCCAAAGATAGAAAAATTAAGAGAACTAATTTATTGGTTTGATAATCAACAAAGAGTAATCGGAAAGAACTGGTTCATGTGAACTTTAAAGTTTCAAACATTTCTGAAAATTGTAAAAGAACCAGTTTATGTTTACATTGTTGCACGATTTCGTTCACAATTCTCTGACTTAAGTTCAACTCAATTACAAATCAACCCCTGAAGCGCTTCGGAATTAGTTCCAATGGATATTCATATAACCCTCAGTTTTGACATATTTACATGAAAAAGCCATAAGGGCAGACGAAACTAATAATTAACACGAAACACATTAGAGCAAAACTCAGTCAACTTATAAGATATATTTTTGTGTTTCCTTAGTTGCATAGCCTTATCGCTAGTATTGTCATTATCATAATTAAATCATTAGGGTGACGCTAGTGTAATCATAATCCGCTTCACACGCTGGCCCTTGGGGAGGAGTAGAGGTGGAAGCCCCTATAAATATCATCAGTCAAAGTTTTGTTTGCGTCTGTTACCTACAGTAAGTACTCGATTATGTTGCCGCCGAAACTCCCCTCCTTTGCCCCGACTGATACCCCCTTGTGAACGAACCGTAGACGCAATTGATTTTTCATTTGGTTATTTTGACAGCTTGCCTTTATTTTTTCTGATATCTCAAATTTCAGACGTTACTCTGATTTGCTGCCGGTGATTACGACGGGGTTGTTGTTGTTGTTGCTGTCAGTCAGTTCAATGCACCCCCAGATATAGAAGAAGAAGAATTCGAGCCTGAATCTGACAGCTTGTCAGTTGTCAACGGCAGGCTTAAAAATTGTAAACTAAGAAGAGGTTTGCAGTTCAGATACAAAATCCTTAATTAGCAGAGAGAACTCTTCAAATTGACATCTTCAACAATTCTCAATCCTTTTAATGTTTGGGGTCACAGCTGCGACTTGAAACAAATTAAAATTTCCCTAAATCCAGCTGCAAAATGTTTGACACGAGCCACAGTCAAAGCAAAAGATTAATTGAAGACACAAGAAGTTCGTGTCTAATGCCCCAAAGAGAAACCGGTTAGCTATCTATCAATTCAATCTGAGAGAGGTGGAAAAACAACCAGCTGATGATGATGAGAATGATGATGATGATGATGAGCTGATGACACTGAAGATTAGCGCCTAGACATCAACTGGGTTGTGGTTTGATAAGCCGGGAGTTTTAATTGCCAATGTCTATGTTTGTTGTTATCTATGTTCTGACGCAGCTTAATTAACTTGCGGCTTGTCATATTAAAGTTCCAAGTAAAACTGTGAACTACAATTAACAATGGGCAAAAGTTAGCAAGCAACCAAATGGAAAGTTTAAATGGGAAAGTATGAAATGTATAAAAATAAAAGGATCAAAATCATTCAGTTAAATAACGCTTCACAAATCCGAAAATTCGATTAATGTAATTGTTTAAGCTTTGTGGAAAAACTTTTGACCATTCGCAACTGTTTGAAACTCAATAAAATTTAACAAATTTTTAAAACTTTTAACTCAAGCATTGTTTTCATTCAAAGTTAAAATCCCGCAGCACCATAAAACTTTAGCAGTTGAGTCGACATATAAATAAATAAAATACGCGCTTATCTAAAATGGGAATTTGTCTGCCTGGATGCTTGGTTCGTTGGTTGGTTGGTTGGTTGGTTTGTGGTCCATTGAGGACGTCTGCTGCGAACGGATTTTTTTTTTCTGTTGTTGTCTGGATTTAAGCCTTTTAATTTGTGTGCAATGCGATAAGGCGTTAATTATGTTGCCCTTCCAAAGGAAACTTTTAATGGATGTAAAAAGGGTTGATATGGAAGCTGCAGCGCCATAAAATATGCAACAGTCGCAAATAAATTTATATTACTTGAATTTTTATTCACTTCGCACATTTAATTAATTATTTGACACAACTTGTTAACTATTACACGTTGCAGCATAATGCAAGCTACATTTTTGCGTATTTTGCCGCCTTTTTTTCGTGCCCAATAAAAACATAAACAAAATCAACACAAAAATCTGCCGGCAAATCTTTGCGCGCTCACCCACTGCCACGTTCTGAACACGACGCGATGCGGTTTCAAACTAAACGAACAGCTCAACGAAACAGCAATCCAACACAACTGCTTGCTTGTTGCTGTTCGAACATGTTCGAAGCGCACAGCTGGCTAGAGGATATGGGGGTGGTTGCAATGCAATGGCTTTGCCTGTGCGCCGGCTATAAATAGTTGCAGTTGCACTTGGAAGTTCAATGCTCAGAAGGGGTCAAACAACAAGTGCAATTAAGTTATCCAAAGTTATTGGCGAACAAATCGCTGCAATTTAACAAACTAAGCAATTATCACAAATTATTTTCATTTCATGCTTCTCTTGCACTTGCGTTTCGCTTGTCACATAAAATGTCGTCAAGTTTCTAACAACGTTTGGCGAGAAAATTGTTTAATCATTGCAGCTTTAGTTTCAAATGGGAGCAACATCACCTTACCAACAGATTGCCACAAAACTCGTTTAATTTTCTAGCATTTTTAAGCGGCTTTGCTTCAGTTACGCGCTCTTTGCGTTTTGTTTTTGGCCGATTTGCTTTTGCTTTTGATTTTTTGCTAACTTTATTGCCTGCCTGTCGGAAATTCGAGTGCAATTCGCGTGATATGGCAATCGGTATTAGATGTTGCTGTTGAGTTATTAACTTCAGAGTGTTTGCAGTGGGTGGTAAGAAGAGTTTGCTGTTCATGGGTTTTTTTTTTTTTACTTCTTAAGCAAGATTGTCTTTTAAAACCTAATTAGTAGTAATATTGTAGTAATTTTATGTTAAAACCAAGAAAAGACATTAATATCAAATTGACATTTGCTTAAGAAACTTCAATTATTTTCACGCATAACGAAAAACTTTAAACGCCTCTTTTAACAAACCCCCCCCAAAAACGAAGAAAACATCTAAAACTATAGCCAATAAATCATTGTTTATACAAATCCAAAAAGCATAAAAGGCTTTCCCAGCTCTAGAGCAATTCACATGCCACAGACGCATAAAAAAAAACAAGAGGAAATTCGAAGGAAAAAGAAAGAAAACAAATGCTAGACGGACACACACATGTAATTCCAGCTTTGAGAGAGCTGCGAATGGACCACATTGTTTCCAACTGCTGCAAACTACTACTACTAATGCCATTAAGACCCCCAACTCTATGCTCTTCTCCCACAACAGTACTTCTTACTCGAACTCTCCTGACCAAACACTAAGCATGCATTTTATTGCCTTTTGTCGTACTGGACGAAAGAGAGAGAGAGAGAGAGAGAGAGAGAGAGAGATAGACGGCGCACTTTATCATTTCAATGGCAGCGAATGTTGCAATGTTTACTTTTCATTTTATACATCTCCCCCTCCCAACGCTCCTTCCCTTGATAAACACGCCCAATCTACACCCGGACTGTTCACTTGGCCGTTCGTCCTGGCGTCCAATTGTCCAACGGTTTGTCTATGCAAATATTTTTATTTGCCTCTGTCGTTATGGTAGTAAAACAAAAAGGAATATTTTATTTTCTATCTTTTGTTGGTAGTTTGTGACTGGAAGATACCTTTAAAGTACTATAAAAAGAGGAAGTACTGTTATTATATTCTTGATTCATTTTCTTAAAAGATTTTACAAAGGATATCATTAAATAAAATTCACATAAATGTCTTTAGTATCTACCTGTAACAATTGTTTTATGATTTTCAACATACCCTTAAGAATTCCTTATCAACAGGGCATCTTTATTTGGTATCTAACATTTGCTGACTACAGCATTGTTTTTACTCGAGTGGAAATTTAATGAAGTCTATGAGTTTTGTTTGTATATTTTGCACATGTTGCCAATTTTGTCAGAAACACAGTGTTGCCACCCTCTTAAATGATTAAATGGCTTTAAATTCCTAAGATCCAGTGAACTCAACATAATCTTCAAACTTTCCATTTCCCCTAGGGATTTAATTACTAGAGTATTTAGCATATAATTATGAATTTGGTTCAAATGTTCTTAGTTCGCTTTTTTTCCACTTCCTTTCTATCTCTCTCTTTCTCTCTCTTTGCACTTTATGCCTAAGCCAAATGCTCCCCTGGGCTAAGAAAGAAACTTGTGCTAACCACCCACTGTCAATTCAATTTTCCTTTTACGACCATTTTCCAGCAACAACAACAACAACAACAACGAAAACAAACTAGGCAAAAAGTAATCATCGTTGCAATTGTTTCACATTTTTCACCGTTGCTCGAGATGAATGGTCGCTTTGATGATGTTGCTAAGTGTGAGGTGAGGTTAGGTGTGTGGTTAGGTTAGCTGAGCTACCCTGCATGAATGCCTGTAGACGACATTTTTTCTACTGCTGCCCCGTCCCTTACCAACGAAAAGCTCTCAACTAAAACGCCATTTTCTTTGTTCGTAACTAAAAAGATGACTAACTCAACAGAACTGTTCCTGCATCTGGAATCGAAATCGAATTCTGACGCAGTGTTGATTGTACTTTCATAAATTCCTACCGCATACTTAAAGAGTTGTACAAAAAATCCACCCTAAAGCACAAATCCCTTTGCAAATTTCACAATAATTGAACAAAAAAAAGGCAGATACTTCAACAAGCGGCACGCACCGCACTTGAAAACGGGCAGCTCAAAAAAACAATATAAAAAATCATTATTAAAGCTTGATTCGAGACTGTTTTTGTTTTTACCAGGACGAAGCCACAAAGCCCAGGAAATAAACGACTGTCCATAAAAAACAACAGTAAAACTGTCAGGCAACAAAAAAAGAGAAAAATAATAATGATATAATAGAACGCGGCATGTCAAAAATGTTGAAACATTGCGTGGGCTGTTGGACACTTGCGAAGAGATAAAGAAGAAGTGAGAAAGTGAGTTTTGTTGGGGAGAGTTTTTTAGATGAATTATGACAATGAGTCGCAGAAAAATGGTAAGATTTTGATGATTTAACTAGATGAAATTAGTTACTTCAACAAAGAAGAAGAAATGTGATGAAAATAAAGCCTTAATGTGGTAAGGTTGTCAAAGAGTTTATGAAGCGATTTCAAAGCAAACTAACAAAGTAGGTTTTCCCAAATAAATACTACAACAATTTATTTATTCGAATATAAATTGAGTTTTATCTACAATAATAGTCAATAGACTTTGAGCCATGAAATTCGGCAAGACTTTTGAGAGTATTTTGACAACCGAGTGGCGCCAACAGTATATGAACTATGCGGCAAGTAACCATACTTTACTAACATCCAATAGCATAACTTTCATCGCATTTCTTTAGGCACTCAAGGCAATGATACTTGAAGCGGTTCTGAAAGCGCCTGATGCAAATGTTCCCAGAGATTATCGATACATACGAGAGCATGATATGACTGCTAATACCGAGACCATAATGTATTATCAGACTTTCGAGCGCGATTTCTTTGAAGTCTGTGAACAGGAACTGAATCGCGTTGTCAACTTTTCTACCCAGAAACATGCCGAAGCGATACGCAAACTGGATGATATACGAATTCAGTTGATTGAACAACTTGGTCCTTCGGGAAATCTTCAGCACCGAAAAAAGAATGTTCGACACTTGGGCTTGGTCTGCAGCGAGTTCTATTTGAGTCTGATAATGCTGCAGAACTTTCAGAGTCTCAATTTTACAGCATTTCGTAAGATCTGCAAGAAGTATGATAAGTACATTCAATCGGAGCGAGGCAATCTCTGGTTTCACAATAATGTGCGTGAAACGCTCTCTGCCAACGAGGATGAACTGCTTCAGATGATTGCCGAGGTGGAGTTGCTCTCGACAAACTATCTGGCAAATGGGGATCGTGCCAAGGCTATGGCAAAGTTAAGAGTGCCCTCGCTGCGGCAACCCTCGCCGCCCCAAACGGTATTTATTGCCGGTATTCTTTTGGGTCTGTTTATTGTTAGTGCTGTAACGGTTATTCTTTCGAGTAAGTTCAATTATCGATTATCGATAATCGATTATTTACATCTCTTTCGCTTTGTTAGTTTGTTATGTTCGCAATCAATTGGAGATGCTTGCAGTCTTTACGCAACTTTATCGCGGACTATTTGGTTTAGTTCTATGCTGTTTCTATTTGGCCATCAATGTCTATGTCTGGGCAAATGTGGGCATTAATCACAAGCTGATCTTTAATCTGGATCTGCGCAGTCACACTCCACCCGCATCCTTTCTGGAGTTAGCTGGCGGAGTGGGTTACATTTGTGCCTTAACCATGATACTGTTTCTGCATCACAATGAGTTTGGTGTTGAGGATCCTTATCCATTCCCGCTGGTGTGCCTCTTGCTCTTTGTGGCTATGCTGCTTAATCCCATTAGGATAATGAACTTTTCGGCTAGAATGTGGATGCTAGGCTGTCTGGGCAGAGTTCTGTCTGCTCCAGTTTTTCATGTGCGCTTTGTAGACTTTTGGCTGGCAGAGCAATTGAATTCTCTATCCCTCTGTTTGGTGGATAATTATCATTTGGTTCGTTTCTATATACGTTATTATTGGAACAGCAATAAATCCTTTGACTTTGAGCACGATTATGCGATTGCTGTGATCCGTTGCCTGCCTGCTTGGTTCCGTTTTGCACAGTGCTTAAGACGTTATTGGGACAGTAAGGATAGACCCATTTCTTATCCCTTGAATGCTCTCAAGTATGCAACAAGCATCGTTGTTATAATACTTTCAACAATTGTTATGGAAACGAATGGTAAGCAATGCTTATTCTATGTTAAGATTAGAATAGTTTATTTACCTTGCAGATAAATACGACGGCATGTTTGATAATCCTTGGATATGGGGTTATCTAATCATTTCAATAATATCAACGATATATTCAACAACTTGGGACTTGGCTTGGGATTTTGGCTTGTTTCAAGTGTGGCAGGGTGAAAATCGTTTTCTACGCGAAAATCTTTTATATCCCAAGGTCAGTTGTAACAATCAAATAGCTTTATTTCCATTAAATTCCAATTTTCTTAGTGGTTTTATTACTTTGCCATCGTTGCAAATATTTTGATACGTTGCTTTTGGATATTGGAGTTGTTCCTAATTTACTATAATATTTTGTTGCCCTACAATTGCAAAACAATTGGCGGCTTGTTGGAAACAACGCGTAGATGCATCTGGAATTTGCTTCGTTTGGAAAATGAACATTTATTCAATTGCGGTGAATTTAGGGCTACTCGCGATATATTTCTAACAACAATGAATATGAGGGATGAGGAAACGGAGATGAGAAGACAAAAAATACAAAAATGAATTACATTTATTTTGATTTTATTATATTGTTCAACCTGCTTAAAGGCGCAAAATGTATTTTTTTTATATCATGTTTGTTTGAAAAAACTTGTCATTGCAATACAATTGAGCTCAAACTCATTGTGTAAACAAATATATTACAGAAATATTAAAAAAGTTTTCAAAATGCAATTTGGCAAAAATTTTGAGAGTCATTTAACAACTGAATGGCGCCAACAATATCTCAAATATGCAGTAAGTAACTAAATTTTTGATTCAAGTTTAGATTAGAGAAATCATGAAAGTGCCTTAACTTTAGGAACTCAAAGCGGAAATACATAAAGCCAGTAAAAATTTACCTGATCCGCTCAACAAGGTCCGCTATAAGGCTTACCGTGACGAATTCGCCGACGAGTTTTTTACAACCTTGTCGAACGAATTGGAACGTGTAAATGATTTTTTTGGTCATAAAATGGCCGAGGCACGTCGCAAACATGCCACATTCAAAGTCAAATTCATGTACATGCCACATGTGGGCGGTCAACTTGGTAATACGCCCAGTCTGCCACCTTTGGCCGATCAGCTGCGGAATGTCAAACAATTGGAAAGAGCATACTGTGAATTCTACTTTAGCCTGGTACTCTTGAACAACTATCAGCAGTTGAACTATATGGGTTTCTTCAAGATATGCGAAAAGTTTGACAGATATTTGTACTCTGATTCCGGTAGTAGATGGGTAACGGAGTATCTAGAGTTGACAGCAATTGCTCAGGATGCAGACGAGCTTAACGCCATGATGGTCGAAGTGGAGAATATCTATACACAATATATAGCGAAGGGCGATCGTGGCAAGGCAATGGAAAAGCTACGAGTTCCACCCTTGGGTCAACCCACAGCACCATCTCATATATTCTCCGCAGGAGTTTTGTTGGGATTGTTCATTGTATCAGCTGTGGTATGCGTGATTTCTTGTAAGTAGAGGAAATACTTTTCTTGACTTCACTTCGTTTGACTTTCCTTTGCAGTCCTTTTTCTGTTCAGCAATGAGGAATTAATTTCCACCTTCGTGCGACTTTATCGAGGCATGATCTTGTTCGTGGTATATGGCTTAGGCATGGCTATCAATGTATATGTCTGGCAGAGTGTGGGCATTAATCATGTGCTCATCTTTGAGCTCAATCCACGTAATCATACAGTGCCTGTCAAACTGTTAAGCACAGCTAGTTTCTATGGCTATATATGCACAATATTCATGCTCTTGTTCCTACATCACGCTGAGTTTGGCGTCAAGGATCCTTTGTGGTTTCCGATAGCAGCATTTCTGCTACCACTCGTTCTTTTGGTCAACCCTTTCAGGATAATGAACTTTACGGCTAGAATGTGGGTGTTGCGATGTCTTGGCCGCATTTTGGCCGCTCCGTTTTTCCATGTGAGATTTGCTGACTTTTGGCTAGCAGATCAAATGATTTCGTTGGTTCAATGCTTTGTGGATTTCTATCAGCTAATACGTTTCTATATTCACATCATTATGAAGAACAATCATTTGTACGATTTTGAGCCTGATTATGCTGTCTATGCGCTGCGCGCCTTGCCATCTTGGTTTCGTCTACTTCAATGCCTCAGACGATATAGGGAAACGAAAACTAGGCCAAAATCATATTTGATCAATGCTGCTGCTTATGGTTCCACGCTGATTGTTGTTGCCTTCTCCACTGTTCAAATGGAAACGAATTGTAAGTTATCAAAACTTCCATATCGTTTCATCATCTAAGTCGATCTTTTACTTTTAAGCCAACTATGATAACTTATTTGCAAATCCGTGGACTTGGTGTTATATTGTTAGCTCTTTTGTATCAACAATTTATTGCACTGCTTGGGATTTATTGCAGGACTATGGATTGTTTAAGGTCTGGAAGGGGCACAAAATATTTTTACGGGAACGTTTCATCTATCCCAAGGTAAGGCCAAACTTTATACTCCGAATAAGATTACTTTACTTCTTTATTTTAGAGATTCTATTATTTTGCCATTTTTGCGGATCTTTTGATACGTTTTCTTTGGCTTGCGGAGCTCTTTGTGATTTATTATGACTTACTGTTACCCTACAATTGCAAAACGCTATCTAGCTTGTGCGAGATTATTCGCCGATTCATCTGGAACTTTCTGCGCTTAGAAAACGAACATTTGTACAATTGTGGCAATTATCGTGCTACTCGCGATATATATGTATCTGCATTGAATTCACGAGATGAGCTACTGGTGGAGGGAATGCTGAATGAATCAAAACGAAAGACAATGGCACCACGCAGTGATGATCCTGATAATAAAAAGCGTGCTTACTTCTAGTGGAGGTTCTGTCTTTCAGTTGAGTTAATCACCCCGTCTCAATTACCGCTTTAACACTTTCTTTCTAAGCCAATTTTCACGCTTTTAACTCCTCACAATTGAGCGCCAATGAAGCGTTAACCGCAAAAGCCAGAACAAGTTGGCAAGAAATCCATGCAACCCTCTCGATTGACGCACAAATTGAATAAAATTAATTTCACATTTACAAAATTAAAACCACAAATGGAATTATAAATTCAAAACACACACACACAAAGGAACACAGAGAGAGACAGAGGGCGGGGGAAAACTCTTTCTGGTGGAGAAAAAAAAAAGAGAGTTGCCCGCAGCAGAACAAAAGTTAAGCCAGACAACAAGCTGGGCGGACAAGTTGTCAATTGTGGTCCCCCATTTCTAAATACAGATATGAAATGGGATGAAGTCCGAGTTGGCAGGACGACTGCATTGTTTTGCTGCCTGGGCATCGTCCTGTGCCTGGTCACGCATAAATGCATGCGAATTAAGTGGGAGACACACACATGAATGGTTTACCTACCAAACCCCACTCAAACCACCTCAGATTTGGATAAGCTTTTCGCATATGCATTGGAATTTGTCACCCCTTGCAGCAGCAGCTGTCAATTATTTAAACATCTTGGGGGTTACTCAGCAGCCATTTAACTTAAGCACACACCCTTCTAGTAGACTCGGCTCCATTACAAATGTTCTTAAATACATTTGGGAGCACATATTGTTGCAATGTCTGAAGTTATAAATGTGCTTTAACTTCAAATCGTACAAGTCTTCAAGGGTTGCAAATGTCATCAGCTGCTGCTGCTGCTGCTGTTGGAAATCTTAAAACAGGACCTGTCTTCAAACAGAGTTTTTAATTATATGTATATAAGGGCAAAGCGTGCAACATGTTGGCACACAGCTAGTGGCAAGTGGCAACAGCCGCTGCTAAATCAGTGTCAGATACTAAAACTTGTGAATCGTTCCTAGAAGAAGGAGAAACTTTAGCTTGAAATGCGCACCAGCTGCTGTCGTTAAAAATGCTTTTGAATTCAACATGTACGAATAAAACGGAACACCTCCAACCTTTCCTAGTCACCCCACCCACTACTCTACTAGCATACGCGAATTTCGCTAATGGTACGCATTGTATATGTGTTTTTGGGGGTTGATATTCCATACAGCTGCTGCTCGACATGGAAAGCAAGGCTGGACAGCTCTCAGTTTCAGTGTCTAGGTCGCCAGACCGCAGACATTATAAACAACGCACGGAATAAAGTCCCCAAAAATATTGCCAACCAGTAAGAATACTTTCGTAGGCAGAAACTGACTACCACATACCCTATGCCGTTGACTAACTAATACTCCATTAATCTTGTGATTTTTATAAGCTCAAAGAAAGTCTTTGCTAAAGTTACTAAGAGATTAAATGAAGAAACATTATTAAAAAATCATTTATGTCTTTTGTATTGGTGAGAAGTCTCCGTCTTTTGACATACAGGGTATGAAAACACGGACGTAATCGCAGAGGGACGACCGTTTTAGTGAAAGTTTTATGGCGTTGCAACTTTAAATGAACTTGCCGCATTGTTTTCATCGTGCTGTTGTCGTCTGTCCTCAGTTGCCTACCGCAAACTAGGCGCAAGGACGGCCATAAAAATCCAATGTAATTTATTTGTCTGCTAGTCAACAAACACACAGCCCTCCCCAGCCACCGCCGCAAAAAACAGAAAAATATATATGCAAACATTTCCGTTACGCATTTAAATTTCATAGCCAGTGAAAGTCATCAACACATTGCCAACAAATCTGTTGGGGGAGGGGAGCAAAGTTAAACGTTGACTGGTCGCCATCCCCACTATCTTCGTCTCTGTCTCTCTCTCGCTCTCTATCTCGCCCCCTCGTTTTTTGGTTGGGTAAGCGCAACACAAAAGCTTCCGTTTCCTGTCTACTGCTGGGATTTCCCCGAGGGTTGCAAAACACACACGAAGAAGAAAACCCCAAACTCCCGTTGAACAGCGACACAACGCGTTTTGGCTTTCGACATTTTCGGGTAAATAAAGTTTTCTAATTTTCCATTTTCATGTTTTGAATTTCTCAAGAGCTCTTCAGTAAGAAAGCAGATTTTCTTCTCTCTCGGTTTTTCTTGTAGTACGCCAATTTTGTTTGCTTAGCGTCTTGGCTTTATTTTTCTTGGTGGTGGTGGGGGAAGTAGTTAAGTCGCCTTTTTTTATGACAACTTGGGGAACGACACAGATGTCTTCAGGGGGTGGGAGTGAGGAAGGGAATCAAGGCATTCCCCCTCGAGTAAGTCGCCTGTAATTTCCGGCAAACAAACCAATAAATCATATTAAACTTGCTTGGAATTTCGGAGTACAAGCAAAACTGAAGAAGAAAAATACGAATAAAAGCTACGTTCCGGAAGTCTTATGACGGTGTAAGCGAAATGAAAAGGAAATCAAAGACAGACGTATTGATATGAACTCAGATAGTTATGGGGTGGTGTTTATTAGAATAATATAAGGACATGAACTTAAGATAGGATTTGCTTCAAAACGTTTGCAGGATATGCAAGTAGGGCTATTGAATACCTGGAACAAGAATTTGAAAGTATTCTGAAACAATTTCTAACTAACAAGAAAGGATATCAGTCTGGAAACCCATAGACTAAGTAACAGATTAACTTCTATTCTACAAAGAAACCATCGAAAAGTTAAGAGCACTTTAACATAGACAATTCTGATTTCCTGTCTCTATGTAAATTGGTCAATGGCTTAACAGCGTTCGTTAAGCAACAATGTTCGTTAAGTATTTATGGTTTAGCCAAGACACGCACCACATTTTTTCGACGCTCACCTTTGCTAAGTGCTTGCGTCGACAAGCTGGTTGATTTGACACCATTTTTAGCAAAGACACCCTCCATGAGCAAACAAACAAAAGCTCGCTGCTCTTTTACTTTCAATTCGTCCGTTGAGCTTTAAACTTCAACAATAATGGCAAAAAGCATCAATTTAACTCACCGGTTCACCATCTCATTGCCGTTCTCTAGCGACTGGGCCAATTGCTGTTGCGTTTGTTGTTGCTGCTGCTGCTGTTGTTGTTGTTGCTGCTGCTGTTGTTGTTGTTCCTGTTGATTTTTGTCGAGCAGCGAATTACTTGCAGCAGAGGCTCTCAAACTGCCGCCAAGTCCAATGCCCAGCACAGAGCCACCGCCAATAGAAGCCGGTGTTGCACCAACAGCACCGCCACAACCCACACCAATGGATTTGGTTTGCTTTGCGTGCTGCTTGTAGCGACTCAATGCAAAGAAGAGGGCAAGAACAGCCTTCAGGCGACCGGCACAGATGTCATTTGTTGTTATGTTGTCCAAACCGCCAACCGATTGACTTCGCAGCACGTGCAGACACGAATTGACGTTGTCGTACTGCAAAAAAATAAAGAAAAAAATGAATCAAGTTGAAGTATTCAGCGACAATAATTTCCGATTTTTAGTCAACCAAAAATGTTGTTTAAGTGTAAATATAAAAAACAACAGAAACAGAATAATAAATGTCAATGCAGTTGCACGTTCTAAGGGCCAGCTATGATTACAGTTAGATGAGTCACTGTTGAAAGCCTAAAAGCCATCTAATATAAATGTAAATGAAGAAATGTCAAATCCAAGCGCCAGTTTATCTTCGGCTAAACTTTAGGCGCCATTAACGACGGCGACTTCGTGATTTTGACAACTCCAAATGAGCTAGAAACGTGGCCCGAACTGCGACTTACAAATGGTTTTTTTATTGTTCATTTGCTTGAACGTTCTTAACTGCTTCACGCACACGAAGCAAGCAACGGCATCGAGCGGGAAAAAAGATCCCTTCGAGCAGCACCCAAAAAAACAAAAAAACTGTAGCCTAAAGCCATTGGCTACAAAATAAAAAATTGACATTAAGATAAAGTGCTCAGACGTCAACTGCTGTAAAAATGTAGCACACAGCTCGTGTGTCAAACAAAAAAAAAAAAAATACGAACCAATACGAAACCAATCATATTGTTAAAGAAAGAATTGTGCACTTAAAAGTTACCCTTTAAGAACTTAAGAGGATATTATAGGAGATTATGGAAAGGGTTTTAATGTGGTATAAATGTTACTTTAAATGTTTCAAAAGTATTGAGTTTCAATGTGTTCTAAGATTTCTTACTTATTTTATAAAATACGGACCGAATCAAACTTATACTTAACAATATTTTTGAGCTAGTAAATTATTTTTAATCTCTTAAAGTTAAAAATCGATTCACAAACAATTAAATTGTGCACGTGGGACTTACTCCTAAGAGTATTATTATAATGAGCACAAATTATAATAATGAATCCTTAATCTTAAAATAAAGTTCATAAATCCACGCAACCTAATAGCTAATATACCCACAACTCTGCCACAAATTGCCAATTTTTATGCAGAGCGAAAATCTATACAAATATTGTCAACACGCTCGCAATTTGTCTTTTGTTTTGTCGTATAGCATTTAAAATAACAAATATATACAATATATGCATATATTTATATTTACATATATATATTATCGTATAGTCCAGCGACAAGCGTCATCGCAATTCTTCGTCTCTGCTGTTGTCGTCATAGCAGTTGTTACAATTTACAAAAAAACAAAGAGATAGAGAAAAAGTCAACAAAAATCAAACTGACAACTGACATGACAGCAGACAAATGACAAACGTCTGAGGCCCAAACCAAGCGCCCGCAAACCCCCCAAACCGAATTGTGTGCACTCAATTTGTCCGGTTGCGACTCCAAAGTTCGAGTTTGCGAGTCCGAATCTAACGAGTTAAGAGGCACAACTTAACAACAACAAAATACAAATACTATAAACCAAATGAAAGAAGGCAAACTTTAAAGTTTAAACTTATATGATGACGGCAAAGTTTGTAATAACTATTGCATAAGTTAGTTTAAAAAACGGAAAGAAAAAAACTTTGACTTTGGCAAACAATTGGAAAAAACGGCTTGAAGTTCAAGTTCAATGAGAGCATGCGAATGGCAGGGGGGCGAAATGAAGGGAGGCAACATGCATGAGTATCTCAAAGAAACATTGAACTATGCGCAACTGGCGACTGTGAACGTTCTTCCTTCTTTTTTTTTGGCAAGACAAACGCTCAATTTGCAGCATTATAAATTGAGACAATAAATTTCAATTAATGCTCTGGAACTTTTTCATTCAACGATTGAGGTCATAATGGGAGTCTACAAAACGACTTTAAAGTTGGCTTACAAGTTGTTGCTTTCAACAATTGTTAGACAAATGCTATCCAATGCATTAGCTTGCAACAGATAACTGGCCAAGTGTCATTAAACTTTTCATATCGATAATGAGGGAGAATGGCCCTTAAGTTGGTTGGGCCAAAACACAAAGAAAAGAACATCAACAGTTGACCTCGATTTGAGGCAAGCGTCTCTGATTATCTCTTAATAATATTGATCAAAAATAAATATATTCTCAATCGTCATGAAGTTGAGTAACTATTTTAGTTTATAGTTTTTCTAGAAATACATTCTATTGAAAACTAGTAAGTATATCGTTCCCAATATAATGTCAAGACTCCTTGTTAGTAGGTTTATAATTCAAATCAATTAACAATGCAATATTTTGCTGTTGCTATTGGTGCTTTTTGTAGTTAGTTTGTTAACACTTTTATACGGTAAGTTTGTGCTTAATTAAATAAAATATGAATGCTTGGTAATTAATTTGTATTTTCTGTGCTATTCAAAGTGCTTTGTTGGTATTTAATCTTATTATTAAAATGCTCAATCAATGCTAACTTACTTTCAGCCATTCACTTTAGTTATTAACATTGAACGTTTGATCTCTCCAACTGATTGAACAGCTGATTTATTGTTCAATATATTTTAGTTTTTTTGTTAACTAATCATTCACCTTACTTTATGTGTGTGTGTCTTTTGTAAATGTGTTTGTTTTTGGAGCCCCAGTTAATCATTGTTGCAACCCCCAACCCACATACACACACGCACTCGGAGAGACAACATATGCAATCGATCAATCAGAGCCGCGTTGACAGCTGCAAGTGTCAAACAGAGCGATGCACTTGATTCCCATTTTTCCCCTCCCCTCCAACTACTACAAACAGTAGTAGCAGTTAAGCATAGTTGCCATCTCGGCTCGGCAATCATTCAAAGAGCTTGTATGTGTGTGCTCGTGTGTGGCACAGTTGCAACAGTTGAGAGTCACGCTTACGTAATGCACAAAAGTCAAGCAGGCCACAATAGATGGCTTGCTGCTGGCTGCCGGGCTGGTGGCAAGGCAAGAGTTGCCACATATGCCCGAAGATGCAAAAGATGCACACAAAGAAAAAAAGCAGCTCGCTCTGCTCACATACACATTTGCTCAGCTCTTCGGGCGGCGACTCCAATCGCAGCTGTTGCATGCAGCAACCGCAAATCGTAAAGCGATACCAAACAACAATAAAAAAAAGCAAAACCAACAACAAACAACAACAAAAAAGAACCACAAATACTCGATTCCAAGTAAATAATTGTACATTCCAAAGAGTATCTGTGAAGTTGCTTCTCTTCCTCTTCTTATGCAAGGAAAAGTGAAGGCTCCTTTTGCTGTCCCCCAAAAAAAAGCACATAAATGTGTATTGTAGAGTAAATGCAAATATCGTATAATGTCGTTCACTTTAAAGATTTCAATTGCAATACGAGTACTTCTTATCAATGTGAACCAAACACAGTGTGCACAGTGGTTGAATGGTCAAATTTCTTTGAATTTGAACGAAACATATAAATAGAAATGGTTGGGAACTTGGAGTTAGGAAATGGTTCAATAACTAAAACCAAACATTGCACAAAAAATTTCAAAAAATCTTTTATTTGGTTTCCTTTTAATAATAATACTAATTTTATAGATCTCCAGTCTTTTGGTATCATAAAAACAATCCCACAATGATTGGAATTAATTCATTAAAAATCGCAAGTCATTTTATATAGCCTTCGTCCCAGTGTGCACTGCACTGTAACGTTATGATGGCGACCAACGGCGATTCTCACGCTCGTGACAAAAAATAAAGACAACAGCAAAGAGAAGAAGAGCCATTTTGTTGTCAGGACAAACAACGTCATTAAAGAGACAAGCACAAAAAGTCGATGCGATCCGAGCAGAGCAGCGCAGAACGTTACTGCTGACTGCGCTGCCTTTATTGACATTCTTGAAGCTATGCGATTTTCGCAGCGTTTCGTTTCGATTTTCTATCATTGTGTTTGTGTGCCAAGCGTGCACAGAAATTTCCGAATGCTCAAACCGTGCATTGTTGGTGGTCATTCAGCATGCTCCACTCCGTCCCCGCTCAACCCTTTCTCCACCATTCACGGCTCTCCAACGATTCCGTTTAATGCGCTGTGAATTTATCGCAAAATGCAATGCGCTCGTTCCTTGGCTTTTGTGTGCAGCGCCTGCCCCTCAACTTTCCTGCCTCCTATCAGCACTACGTTCCCTTTTCGGCCTTCATAGGATTAAGTGCGGTCAAACAAAGAAGGCAAGGCAAGGATACACCAAAGGACAGCAAATCTTTTGTTAATGGTGCTAAAGAGTTCACCCGTTGCGATCTCAGCGCAACGCATATGACATTTTATTTATACACATCCTTATAGAATAAATACTTTATACAGATATATTTCGTTTGATTTATATGCACTTTAAGGCGAAACCCATTAATCAACGCAGGCATCACTTCTACATAAATACATGCATATGTATTTATTTATGAGCATATATCAGAATCCTCATATACGACATACATATTTATGCGCCCGTCTGTTATTCTGTCTGTCTGTCTGTCCGTTTGTCGGAGTCTGGAACCTTTTCGCCAAGCCCCTTTTTAATAAACCGCTCGCAAAAAATCGAGTAAATAAAAACATTTTGATAAGAGTTTAAATACAATATTTGGTTATACATAAAGAAAAATGTATTTCAGCTGCTTTTATCACTGACAAAAACCAGATTTTGTTTTTCATCTGTCTCAGGGGGATGTGGGAAATTTAAAGAACTTAATATTGTTACTTTATTTCTTTTATTTAATTAATGTACTTAATCCAAATGATTTTATTTTATGTAAACTTTTCTTGAAAAAGTCGTATCATTCAGTCTTTTAATACTAGACCAAGAATTATACTTGTTTATGATATTTAGTGGATTAAGTATTATTATATAATTTGCTTTATTAAGCATAACTCGTCTTAAGGTTTAAATTCATTTTTTTCACTTTGACTTAACACCAGAGATAACTTCAATGTTGCAGTGCGCTCTTAATCAAAAGCCACTCAACTGATGCATTCACCATCAAATTAGCAACTAATTAAATGCTCAAAAACCACACACAAAGTGGAGTTTAGCATTGAGTATTATCGTCCTGTGTTCATCTTTGGCTTTGTTGCACTTGACGTGCCATTTGAAAATCAATAACCAAAATCCACAAATTCTTCAAATCACTCAAAATGAGAAAATTCCTGACCGATAATCACAGACGAGTGCAGGAAAAACCAGCTCACAAAGGACTCAGCAGCGCAGCAGCTGCAGACACTGAAAGAGGGGTGTGAGGAGTCTCTAGCAACAACTGGCAACGAAATGGCAAAACAATTTCAATAATTTCAAGTGTCCTCTCGTGGCCAACAACAACAACAACAACAACAGCAAGGAGCGCAAGTCAGTCAAACGCTAGACAATTGTCGTCGACTTCTGAGGCACGATACATACCCCAAAAGAAAATAAGAAATTGAGAGAAAATGCAATTGCCAAAGTCCGATTGTGCAAGTGCAAGTCCTCCAACTCGGAGGCAATCATTATCAGGGCCAGGGGATCAAAGTTGGCCAGTAAATTCAATTTACGAATGGTTGCAATTGCAACACGCGCGTTCTCAAACGTTCAATTTGGCCAAGGCAATAGCATAAAGTTGGTCAAATGGCAAGGGCGAAAGATGAAGTTTGCCGATTTGA
The DNA here is from genome assembly GCA_030179655.1 of Scaptomyza flava. Classification (NCBI taxonomy): domain Eukaryota; kingdom Metazoa; phylum Arthropoda; class Insecta; order Diptera; family Drosophilidae; genus Scaptomyza; species Scaptomyza flava. The sequence goes on from JARNME010000029.1 coordinate 15,677,166, forward strand.
TTGAAGTGAGGAAATGTAATTGAAAACTCTCAATAAACATATGTGTGTGTGTGTGTATGTGTATTGAAGTGAAGTGTTAAGTGGTGTGGCAAATAGAATTAAAAGTATTCATATCGGATTCAAAGTCGAAACTATTCTTTTAAATACAAGTTGATAATTCTATTGTGCAATAAGATATTGCTTTCAAAGTTAGCAAGAAATATTCTTGATTAAGTTTCCAGAGTAAGGAACTTCAAAGAGCAAAAATGCCTATATCTTTGAAAATAAAATTATAAATATTAAAAGCAAGAAAGTTCCTTTGTGCAACAAGAAACCTTATCCTCTTAATGAATTTTATAATATTAAAGTCATAATTATATGTAACTTACTTTTACTTTTATGAATAACCAAAACCATTTCTAGTTTTTTAACTCATAGCAAAGTAATTGTGACTTTTAATATGATAAAACTCTTAAAACGAAAAACCAGCTGACTTTTCTCATGCTTTTCTTTTCATTTTTGTCTATAATGCCCAATCAATATGAAGATTGTCTGGCATATCTATAGCTTCACTGTTTGCCATAGCCACCCACCCACCCTCTCTCTCTCTCCACCCACTTGTCTCTCAGTGTGAGTTTTGTTCTTGTGAATCGTTGTGTTGAAATATTTAGTAAGATTTCTGTGTACTCGCGTAATTGTTGCAACTTTTTCTAAGGCTTCCTCCCACTCTCCCTCCATTCCTACTTGTTGCCAGCGCAACATCCTCGGCGCATTATATTGATTGCTATGAAATTTTATTGAACGTTTCTACCCCGGTAAAAAAAAGCAACAGGCCCAAAGCTAATGTACAATATGAAGACTTACTTCAGAGAGTTTTGCTGTGCGAAGTTTCCTCCTCCCACTCGCGCTGCTAGCATTTACTATTTAGGGGCAACTGTGGCAACGGAAGGACTTATAAATATAAATATGGCCAATGAAGAGCTATAGAAAGAAATATTGATAAGGCACCAGGGAGACACAGCTGGGAGATCTGATAGAGAGAAGCTGCATGGGAGTCCTAATAAAAAATGCAGGCAATGACATCCACGGCAACAGGAGATGGCTATCAATGGCACAGGAAATGCAATGGAGCAAAGGGGATAGGGAATAAACGGAAGAGAGCGAAATGGAACAAGGCATGAAGAACACGCGAAGCAAACACACAAACATTCACAGTGGGGCAATTTGAATATGTACGTAGTCTTATTATTATTATTTACTGCCAACTTGAACAGCGAAAGGAAAAGAAGAAAAGAAAAACCAATATATGTATATTATCTGTTGGCGGTGGAAAAAGGCATAGAATGCGCAGGAGAGGTGGGTTTTGGGGTGGTTCATAAGCAAGCAAATTGCACGCAGCGTCAAGCATGTTTATTGCACTCCACCCCCCCTTCAAACCACCCCCTCCGACTTTTTATTTGCTCTCCTGTCGCTTTCATAGTTAGATTAGCTTGGAAGATAGGCAAAGGTGCCGCCGTCTTTGCTGTTGTTGTTGCCCCTTCAGCAGCTGTTGCTGCCTCCTCTCCAGCTAGGCGTGGCGGCGAATAGAAAGTGGCAAGGCTAAACGCATGCAAGCAAACGTGCCACACCAATACACCGAGAGAATTTGTAGAGCAATCTTTCGCTAAATATTTGTTAAATGGTTTTGTGTATGTAAATTTAAGAGCAAAAAACGAAAACTTTCTTCATTTAATATCTTAGAAATGACTTTAATAAATAAAGCCATAACAAAACCGAAATTTAAGTGCATTAAACGACTTTACTAGTCTACAAAAACTTGAATAACAAAGTTTAAATCTCAAACGAGCGTCATTTCGCATTTTAAATCTTTATTAGCATAATCTCGCTCTCTCCCCAGCGGGCTGCACAAATGGTTGCTTCTAGTATAAACCACTTTATAGTTTTTGCAATCAAGTTTAAGCTTGCACTTGGCCGCAATTTAATTAGCCTAAGCGATTTCTTGCCGTGTACTTTGAGCCGCTGCTGAGGTTGCAGCATAATGCTGCCATTGGCACACAATTGGGTGTTTAGTTGTAGGTTGCCACAGCATCGTTGTCGTTGTCGTTGCCCTAGAAACGCCTTAAGTTATGCAGCGCAAGTATCACCCACTTTCACCCGATCCCCCCCCACCCCTTCTCCATTAGCTTGCCTGCCCTAAGCTGTATTCATTTTTATCCTTGGCGCTCGAGCGATGCGAGTGTTTAGATTGGCTCAAATTGCATGTTGCATCGAAATATTTGCTCGCAGAGACAAAACGAGAGAGACGGAGAGGTAAAAAGAGCGAGTGAGAAGGCGATATATGCGTGCTACAAGTGCAAATAAAATGGTAGAAAATTTATTTGCTGTGATGCTGATTTGAAACTTCGTTAGCCATTAGCCAAACGCAGCGTATGGAATTGGAAATGCGAAAGCAAACTCAAATTAATTATAAATACACGCGTGGACTGATTTGGGGGAGAGGGGGGTGGCCATATTGGCATTTTGACCTTTTTCATCTACACATATTTTGGGGCCAGGTTGGCTCTCAACTAATTGCCCATTGTAATCGCTATATATATAAATTGCACATTTCTGTTTAATTAATAAGTGCATCATTTATTTTGGCTGGCACTGTTGTTGCCTGCGCTCATTAATTTTCATGAGCAGCGATTTCTGGTAGCTCTGATGCGAAATTAAATTAGCATTGTTTGTGCTTTAAATTTTAATACAAATATTGGATTTTTAAACGCAAAAGTTGAAACTCATACCCATTTTGTCAAGCCAACTCACCTGCAATGAGAAAAACAGAGAAAGAGAAATAAAATTTAAGTATTTTTTTGGATATTACAAAAATGTACGTTAAAATATTTATTGTCAAGTGCTCTACACAATTCCATTTTTAGGTTTAATGCCAAAATAATTGAAAGAAAAATGTTATAAAAAATAAATATATCAAAAAATGTTACCAAATGACAATGAAATATGAAATATGGTAACGAGCACAGCACACATATCGATGACAATCGTGATACAGTCAAGGAAATGCATCTAGAAGCAGCTTAAATTGATAATGTGAAGCAAATTCATAGCTTCAACTAGCATAATATATTCTTTTCTTTCCATACAATACATTCTCATCTAGCACATTAATCATCTATCATCATCCAGACTTGAAATCCGCACATTTATTTCTTACTTTACAGCTATGTTTTATTCTTCATATATAGTATTTCTGGCCAGTACAAATTGTGCGCCATATTCCCCATACAAATCGTAACAAATATTTCAAGCTATCGTAAATTTCACTCCATTTTTACTGCAATGCATTTTTCAATTATTTCCTTTTGCATTTTCTTTTTTCGATATATGTATTTATTCTATATATTTTTATCACGCTGCCTTTCCGCTTCCCCCTTGTTTTCCCGCATTGCTGCACCTCCGGCTACACACACAGTGAGTCTCATAAGTTTACGTTCGTTTTTGGCGTTTGTTGTAACACGAAATTGATATTTTATGGCTCTATGCTCATCTGCTCGCCGGTGCAAGGGGTATGAGGTATGAGGAGATACTATGTTCAACAATGAGCATACGCTTTTCATAGTTTATGGCCCGTGTATCTGTTAGATACGCTTTTATACATGCGAATTTTTTGCGCTTGTTGTTGTTGTTGTTGTTCGCTGTTTGAGATTTGCCGGTTTTGTAGTTATTTATGGATTGGGCATTGTTTAAGCCACACTAACACACACAAGCACACTCACACATATATAGATATTGTTCCCATGCATTTAGATGCTGAAGCTTTGATTTGCTGCAATCTCAGTTTGTGTTTTTGTATCTAGTATGCATTGTGAACTGACCATCTGCATTTAAATACTCTATTTTGGCTTTCTTAACAAAATGCTGCGCTTTTGCGCAATACTAAGGGCTCGATATATGACCATATAGAGCCGTGCTTGGCGCATAAAAATATCATGATTTTATTGTTAGTTTCATATTACATTTTATGGATTTAAATTGCTTTGTGATTGTAAATACATACAAAATATATATGCAATAATTGAATATTGTAATTTTATCAAAGTGAAAACGAGTCAAAAGCTTGATTTATTTAACAAAATGCTTTGAATGTGTTGCGTTTTTGTTTATTATTTCAACTGTGTTTTAGTTTTTCTAATTAGTAATATATGATTTCTATTTATTTAGTTGTTAAACAACAAAAGATTTCACTAAACAAACAGATAAATAATAATAAAAATTGGTTTTTGTGCAAAATAAAACTACAAAGTGAACTGAATTTTCAATGAACAATCTGACATTTGCATTAATTAAAAAGCTAAATTCAAATTAAGCTGAAAATTTTAATAAAAAATTCTTTACAAAATTGTTATATAACATTACTTAAACAAATAAACCTCTAGAAATAACTTTAATCTTATCTAAGTATTATTTAAATAATTTTTGACTTTACCTAGAATTTCTTAAGAATTGTCAAATGTCTTTTGTTAAAGTCTTTTGTTAAACAAATTATGTAGCTCAAGATCAAAGTGGACTTAAATACCCAAAAGCTCAAAGACTACCTGCCTTTTGTTAGTTAAGAGACAAGGTTGATGTACTCGCATTTGTCTGATGAGATGTCAAAATGGGAAACACGTGCCATTTGTCAGTCAGTCATCAGTCAGCCAGCTCATTTCACGCTTATTGTCCCCCTATTCGATGGGGTTTGATGTTTTGTCAAATGCGTATAAGATAATCATAAGCAGATCCAAACCGAATTTTCTACTTAAAGTCAACTCAAGTAAGAAAGAAATATATTTATGATGCTCATAAATAAAATGGCAAACACAAAAAGCAAACGCGCCTCCAAGACGGTAGACACAACGAAACGTGTGAGGCATAAAATTCGACAAACTCAAAAATGATAAAATAAATAGGTTTAAATAAATGCTGCAAACATTTCGCTCACGTAACGTTAGCAGACAGGTAAAAAAAAAATAATATTTGACAAGCTGTATGTATTTGTGAATTTGATATTTCTATTAATTTTTTATATATTTGGTCTGGTGAATGCGAAAATTTCCACAACAAATGCACATCCGTTCCCAGAGAATTTTCAAGGCAACGCGTTCTGGAAATGCAACGGCGCGTAAATTGTTGATTTGTTGATTTTTGCGCGACAACAAAAGCAACAAAAACAAAAAGCAGAAATCAGAAAGGCCAAAAGGTAAATAATCAAATGGTCTGTGCAAGCAAATGAAATATTGAAACTAAACAAGCTGGAACAGGTGTCAACCCAACATTGGGGTTTCAGGTGACAAACAGAAAACGTCGCGGCCACATTTCTATTTGCATTTCATTTAGCTCGGTTACGTTCTGTTTGCTGTTGTTGTTGTTAGTGTTTTTTGTTTGCTTTTTTGATTTTTCTCCTCTTTTTTTTGTTTCGAGGTTGCTTTTGGCCATCAATTAGAATTCGAAATCAATCAACAATAAATGTGCAACTATTTTGAATTGTTTTTCAGCGGTTTGCAGCTTGAACTTGACACTCGTTTAACCCCCTTTCATTTTGTTGAACAAACTCGTTTTTTGACTCTAAGCGAAACATTTGCTTTGATCAGCTGCGCTTGGGTTCAACTGATGTGCATTTAAGCCAAGCTAATGAGTGTAGCGGCAAACGGAAGTCTTCATATGGTTAAAGAAATGAAAGCTACACAATTGAGGAAGCTCATTTTTCGATAAAATAATGGTACTAAAAAGTACCTGATTATCAGCTAATTAGATAACTAAAGTAACTTTATATTCCAGTTAAATAATGAATTGATCCAAAAACGCGCTCTATGATGCCAAAGCTAACAGCAGTCGATTTTGTAGGTAAGTCAAAATAAACTTGGCTTAAGCCTGCAAAATTCTTTTTTAACTGGGTCAGCTTGCAATATTGGCTAATCAAAGGTTTCTATCGATTGCTGCTGTGTTTGAGAAATCGAAACAGCAATTGTAAGTAAATAGGCGTTGCATTTGCATTTTGGAGGCGCTGCAAGCGTTTGCTTTAATTCATTTTCGGCACGCCAAGCCAAGCGAGAGAGTTTATTCAGCTGTTAGAGAAGGTGTGTCACCCCAGCCCCCAGCAAAAAAAAAATCCATTGTATTTCAAAAATATAAACACAGCCACATAAAAGCATTTATGGGCTGTGACATTTGAATAATTCGTTGGCGTTATAATAATTGCAGAATTCAGAATTCGCTAGGCGTTGCTTTTGGGCCACAAAATTGAAACTCAAAACACTGCTAACCGTGCTATGAAAACGCCCAACGCGACGAACGTTTAATTATAAGCCACATTAAACATTGACTTTGTTGTTATTGTTTGCTTTGCATAATAAACTTACGCATGCAAAATTAATAACATTTACCACGCATCGCGCACACAAAATTCCATTTGCTTGATAAAATTTCAAACAACAAAAGAATTGCAATTTGCATAATTTAATATGTGCGCTGACAGAAAATATATACTATTTATATGTATGTTTATGCATATTGAAGTGACATGATATTTATTTAATGTTGCAATTACGGCAGCGAGTGAACTTCATTAACTTTTTGATTAACTAGGCTGTTTGACAGGAGGAAGGAAAAACTCATTTAGGTAAAGTTCAAAGCATGTGTAAATTGGATAATTTATAAACATATTAATGCTTGGGCGAGGAAATGCCGTGGAAGGGCTGGAAGGTAGAATTATCATCTTAAATTTTTTAAGATTGAAGCGAACCTGAAACATATTTACATTATCATAATTTGAACTAAGTTGTTTTATGTTTAGTTCATATTATTATCAGCTGAGACAAGGAAACAAAGCATTTTGTTTTTTGTAACTAGCATCGATTGTTTTCTCTTCTTTCTGCCCACACACCCAACCTTAATAAGCATCAAGTTGATGCATGCAACACGAGGCTAGTCTAGAAAATTCCCAAGCCATAAGTCATGGCCAAGGCACGCACACTTACGAACCTGAATGCATCCTTGAAGCTTACATTTCTCAACTGTCAACATTTAACTTGGCTCTCTACCTTTTTGCATATTGACTTTGACACTTGGCAGTCTGAACGATTGTTGTGTTGTTGCCTTTGTTGTTGTTTCTGTTTTGTTGTCGCTGCTGTTAACATGTCCAACTGTCCAACTGATCGTCTGTCCGCCAGTCGTTTGTCTCACAACCAACCCGGACCCTGGACAATGTGTTGGGCTTTCCTCTTGAGCACGCAAAGCGCAACGCAATGTGCAATTGTCAGTGTCAAGCTTGTGGCAACTGCAACAGAACTGCAACTGCAACACGAATACATCCATGTATATGTATACCAATTCATACATGTTGTACACAGATGTATTTTTTTTAAATTCTTGTTACTGTTTGACTTGTTTTTAAAGCTGTTTAAAATTTACGTAGGCGTTCAATAGAACAAACAAAGGACAACAGCAATATGTGTTTAAGTTTGCAACGGTTTTTAAATATAAGTCACAGTTGGCATTGTATAATATTTTCAATTGTTCAACTTATTTTGATACTTAAGCATATAAATATAGTATTCGAAAGAGTATTTAATGGTCATTCTGGTTTCTTGTTATCTCATGTTGCTTTTTATGGCAACGATTTGACAACTTTTTGCTACCAGATTGAAGCGACAAGCCTACAAATTGAGTGATGTACCATGTTGTATGGAGTGCTTGACAATCTGATGTACTGACTGAAGGACAAATTGGGAATAAAAACAGCAGCCGCTGTCACCGACAAACTTCTACAAATTGAGAAGTTTTTGTCACTCGAATACAAATGGAACATACAAAAAAATTCAAGAATTTTCAACAACAAAAAATCTGTTTAAAGTTCGGACTTACAATGCTAAATCTTTACAAATGTCTATGTTAGTATGTGTGTTAAAATGTCTGCACATGGCTAATTTGCCAACCCATTCCCTTGCTGCACGCCTCCCAGCCTAAGGCTATCTCTAATACGCCATAGAACTCCCTTGCACTGCCCCCCGAGGTTATAAAAAATGTTCAGCACGTTTCTCTGGTCATGTTGACAACTAGCAAATGCAATTAACAATTGTCCCAGGTAGTAGTTGTCGATTCGACACACACACAAACAGAAACTAACACATACATGTATGTATGTATCGAGTGTGCCGTTAGATGCGCTCTGAAATGGATGATGCCCTTTGGCACCTGTCGTCGCCGTAATCGCTGAACGTTCATGTGCAAATTTTGCATAGTTTGCCGGCTCGGTAGGAAATTAGCCGTTGTTGCTGCCGTTGTTGGTCGAGTCAACAACAATTTAACTGCATTATTTGCACGTACTACAGTCATCTCTCGCAAAAATGCATTGCAATATAAGTTTAAATACAAAATGAGTTTTATTCTTATGATTTTCAATATATTCTTTATTTATCAATAAATATTTAGGCTCACACTCAAATGAATTTACATAATCGACTGTCTACTGTAGCTGCCACATGCCTGCCTGCCTTTCTAAACGAACTGCTGCTGCTGCTGCCATTAATGCATAATTTTGCCAAACTATTTTGAGGTTTGTTTGCCTTGCAGGCAACCGCAGTAGCTTCCCTAACCAACTGTCAGCTGGACTGCCCCTGATCCCAACCTACCGCTAACCGACTACCCGCAACGAGTAGGCCAATTTATTTGTCATGTCAATATTAACAACAACGTAACGTAACGTAGTCAGAAACACGAGGAGTCCTCAGCATCAGCATCAGACATCGACAGACAAATCTCGCTCGAAACTAAAGCTCTCTCATCTTACTGCAAGAAGCAAACCAGACTTTGGCTTCCTTCCCCCCTTAACCCACACATGCTGCTCTGCACTATGTTTTGTGGTTTTTGGTGCTGTCAACTTGCCAACTGACAAATATTTGTTAAAACATATAACAGTGGAAATTGGGTGGCGAAAACTGCATTTGCAATTGTGCCATGTACATTTAATTAGAATTTATTTTCAAGTTTCCCAGTTGCAATCAACTAATTTCCATTAAAATAAATGTACTTTAATGGCAAACAGACTCATGCCATAGTTGCAGAGCAAACAAACCTGTTTATTTCTCTGCATTGACTTTTGGGAAATTTATAGTTAAATGCAATAATTTTCATATAATATTAAAAAATGTATTTTTGGTTTGGGGCTATTAATAATATAAATTAGAACTTGATATTGGCGTTGGAGAAATGTAAATATGGTTTTAATTTATTTTATTTTTGTGTTGATTTAGTTTAATATTCACGTTGTTTATATTTGATTTAACGTTGAGTTTGTCGAATTGAAATATTGTTTATAAACTCACACTTTTTTGTTGTTTATTATTGAAACTGTTTTAAGTTACATTGCACAATTGTTGCAATTGCCATCTTATAGTCAAACCATTCGTAATTAATGAATAACTTCATATAATTTTCATTAATGTTTATAATACCAACAACTAATGCTTTTTGCAATCTCATGTTTCAATTGTAAACCAATTCGAAGTATATATTGAATTACTATAACTCTTTGTAGTCTTGGCATTTTCTATGCCCGCACGAACACCAAGTACAGTAGTACTCAGCAGCGTTTTCATTAGTTGCTGTTGAAGTAAATATTATTACAAGTCAATCCGGGTACACAAGGCCTCGAATTATATTTTATGATTTCCTGTCAATCTTAATGAATGTCTCTAACTGCACTATAAAAATAGGTTCATATACGTATTTACAACTGGAAACAACTGATTTGTCGGCAATGAAGCGTAGCTAATTGCGCGCAGACGCAAGAAAGAGAGGCTCGAAGACTTGTTGGCTGGGCTGCTAATGAAGTCATAAGCGTGAGTAGCCTGAGAAATCATGCGCAAAAATAAAGTAAACAAGTTAACTAAAGCACTGGCATAACAATGGCCAAGAAAAAAGGGCGCCTTTTTTTTTTTTAGTTAGTTTTTGACCCAACCCACAAAGCACATAACGAGGCAACAAGTCACAGTTGCTTGCCACAACACACAAACTGAGGCGCAGTCGCAACTGTTGCCAATTTCTCATACAATTTTTCAACGCCTCGCCAGTAAAAAGATTTATGAACGCCAAATGCGTGACTGCCCACGGAGCGTATTGGAATGGGATTGGTATTGGGCTAAGTAGGTTAGGGACTAGGGGTTGAGGAGGGCACTCTTGGCACTCGCATGTGTGTACGCATGCGCACAACGACTTTCTTCCTTGTTAATTTCATGCGAAATTGCCTTGTGGTGAATAGTAGTTATCGTAGTAGTATGTCTGGCAACAAAGTTGCCACGTTCTCATGTTTAAAAATGTGTTCAATCAGCAATTTGATTACGCACCATTCATTTTAATGCGATCTTACGTGTTGCCACAACAAATGAGCCACATTAATCACACTGCGTTGAATATGCCAACCCGCGACAACAGAACAAAGTTAGTACGTGTAGTATGCATAAAAGATTCTCTATAAGATTGAAGATTTTCTGATTAATATTTTTAGGCATGAAAAATATTGTGATATGTAAATCATGTGATGTGATATATTTTTATAAAATTAGTAAAAACAATTTCTACATTTATATATGCTTTCTGTATGTAATTTCAACTGAAAGAACTTGATTAATAATTATACAACTTGTTTCCTGCATTTCAGCTCTCGTTTTCCTTCCTTTATTAATAGCAATTTGTAAGCACTTAACTGAGCAACTTTTACAGTTTAACTTAAGCCTTCATCAGATATTGGTATTACGATTAACGTTGGATTTTTCTTCTTGTTCTCAAGTTCTCTTCTAAACGATTGCAAACAACTCTCACTGAAACTCTCAACAATACTCTGCTCAGTTGGTCGTCCACTCAATCAGTGCTCGAGTGATGTCCGTTCTCTATCTTTCTCTCTCTCTTTCTCTCGGACGTGCACTTGAGCTTCAAAGTTAATGTTAATGCTGTTTGTTGCTTTGCTGATTGCTCAATGGTCATTCAAAGAGAGCGAGAGAGAGCAACTTACTCATTCATTAAATGGCATTGACAGGGCAAATGGGAGTCAAGGAGTCGAGTTGGCAGCTGCAGCAATCTGTGCAACGTGCCTTATCTTTTATCGCTTTAGCTTGCATTTTTATTGTCTGCTACTTTTGGTTCGCATTGTCCAAGTGTTCAAATTCTGCACAACTTTTTTGCTGCTCTTTTATATTATTGTCATTTTGTGGTACGTGATGAACATTTTTGTCGCGCTTGTCTTTTGATTGAAGAGGCGCGCGCTCAGCGGAAATGTCAAGCAACAGCATAAACACAAACATAAATCTCAATGATCATGATGATGAAGAGTGTGTGCTTCTTCTTCTTCTGTTCACTCATTCTTTTTTTTTATTATAATATTAACGATGATGACGCAGACACCACCGTTGCAAGTTGCAACCACCCACCCACATGCAAGTGCAGCTGCGCGTCTCACTTTTCGCTTATGTTGCATAAATGAAAATGGTTTCAGTTTTTTTGTTTTGAAAAAATGCAACGCCCACCAAATGCGAATAATTTAGATTTTTATACAGAAAGATCTAGTATGTGGGTTTTTTTTTTTGTTTTTTTTTTTGTTAGACGAGGCAATTGCAATTCCCTGAACAAGCAGACAGCCCGACTAATTATCAAGTTGTTGGTTTTTCTCTGCCTAGATTGCATTTTTTTGTTTTTTAATTATTTTGGCAGCATGCCCGAAGCATGAATGATCTGCAGATGGCTTAGAAAATAATAAAGATTAAGGCAGGCACTAATTCTAAGTAAGTTCCATTAAACAGAATTTATGGCGGGTAGTTCATTAAAACTTGAAAAGATAAATTATATAGATGGAATTGTTGATTTTTAGAGACAAATTTGTTTAAAATGCAATCAAATCCTTTATATATTAAAATATTTATGCATTGAATTTTAAATGTTAATGTGCCCCAAAAATCTAATTATTATTTCTATTCAACTATCTTATCTAAAAACTGCAAATTGCGTATAATCACACTTTGCCTTCAATAATAACTACCTTGAAAGGCTTTGATATTCTTTGACCAACGAACACCAACGACGAAAAAGCGCCGCCTTTAAATTTGTATCGATTTTAAGTGAAATTCGGATAGCTACCGCATCGTTTTTAATGTTAACCCAGCTATTATAAAACGTATTTTGATTGCCAGTTAGTTTTGCCACCAACAACATTAGGAATAACGCGACCCATAATTAATAACAAAAGTTTCGCCCACGAATCGTAGAACAAAACTCTGCTGAAAAACTTTACGACTGAAGTTTGCCGGCAAATATTCGTGGCCCTAACAAGCCGCAAAAACCGCAGGCAGTCAAAAAAAAAGCAAAACAAAACAACGAAATAAAATGAAATCAAATAATTTGTTTACTTTTGCAAGAATTGTTGTGCCACACACACGCTGCAAAATGTTTCACACACTCTGCAACCATTAACGGATCTCGGTTTGCAAAGCGTCGCGCTAATTTGTAGCGCCCATTTCCGTTCTTTATGGTGTTTTGCCTTTTTGTGTGATTTTGTTTTGTTCTGAGCCCTTTTGCGGCTTTTGTGCTGTGCTGTGTGCGGTCGCCGATCAAGTTCCTTGACGCGCTCTTTATTGATGCGCCACAATTAGCACCACAGTGCCGTAAACAAAGCTTAAACCTGAACCACTGACCATAGTCGGCGAGGATAATTCTCTGGCCAAACAAATTTTACACAAAAACCGCAAATAAACTACGCCCGCACTGACCTTGAATGCAGTCAGCCCACAAACTGGAATCGATGGATATACGGAATGGGCGTCCAAAATGCAACGCGACGAACTGACTCACACAGCACACGTATGGGAAAACCGGTTCAACATTTGGCCGGTGAGTTCAAAAACCTTTTTGACTTAACTTTTTTGTGATGAATTTATTTGTATTTAATGCGGTCGACCGAACGGACAGACGGACAGAAAGATTGCAGATCTTTAGAGCGCGTGCCGTTGGCGATTACATTGTCTCTTGTTCGAGAGTCGAGTGAACAGTCGAGGGACAGTTGGATTTATGACACCCATTGAGGACAAAGAGTTGCCGCAGTTTAAGGCTACTTAATTATGTGAGATTTTCTAGACAGTTCCTGTGAAAATTTCGTTATTGGTTAAAGGTAAATTCCAGCTAGAATTTAGGTTTTTGTTAACTTAATCTTAAATAAATTATTATGCATTCATAATGAGTCAATTAGCATGAAGATAATAACTACAATAAGTATTCAAGGATTCTTAAAATGTTTATAGGATAATCTTGGAACAAACGGAATATTCTTATCTTTTGTAACTTAATTCAAGCCAAGGATGAAAAACTAACATAAAATATGACAAACTTGGCTTTCTCATAAATCATTTACCATCATTTTGTTGAACATACTTACCCAACTACTGATTGAAGACATTTTGATTTTTAAACAAATTTGAAGTTGTAATTAAAATGTATTTGTTTTTGAGCTCATTGTTTTGCTGTAGGCTTTCATTCTGCTAATTGAGTTGGGCAGGCGGCAACCCTACTAATTGGCAGAAACAATTTATGGCTTCGGCAACACTTTCCACACCTTTTGCGCCACATGCCAAAAATAATTGGGCACAATTGAGCATTGAAAATGTGTTGTGTGTGCCTTGCAAATTGAACAAATGTGTTGCGGAAGTTGTTAGAGACATACACAGTTGGGCAGGGCAGGGAACCGGGAACAGTTAGACAAGGGGAAATCAAAAGACAAGAGACAAATATACCGTTGCCATTTGTCGTGCACAAATCGATTCGAAATGTTGCAAATCGAAAGCCATGCGAAAGCTTGACCGACTTTTGCCTTTCGGCATTAATGTGGCGGCGGACAACTACTATAAGCAGACAATGGCGACTCCCTGATTAGCTGGCATTTATTGTTGTTGCAACTGGATTTTGATGGCAGGAAGTGGGCTTTGTCCTGTTCGGTAGTTGGATTGAGAGATATAAGAATTGAGGGCAAATGAATTGCAGAAAAACTAAAATGAATAGTTAAATAGCAAGTATTGATGGAATGCTATTTTTTCTATCCATGTAACGAATCTCATTGGGACAAAAAATAACTTCGATATAAAGAAAATTCTTAATATAGAAATAGGTTTTTAATTGAAACAAATTGCAGGGTTCTGGAAATGAAGATCGACTAAACAATTTAAGAAAAATGAATATTTTTTTTTAAGCCTTAACTATTTAGTCATTTCATAAAGCCTGTAGCTAATGCTGCATGCAACACTTATTCAACGTAATGAATATTAAAAATAATCGTTTTTTCTTCAATTCAGTAAAGTTTTTTACTTTGTGACAGTTTGACTTTTCGAGATTTCACTGTAATATGAGTTTTTTTTTTTAGCTCTTTAAGATTTTAGTTTTTTGGTTACATCTTTACGTTTGATTTCAGTTTTTATTCAAAGCATTAACCTTCCCACTTTACAAACACTTTAAAACACACACACATGAACGCACTTGAGATCGTGACTCATCATCAAAAGCAGTGGCAGTGGCAGCTCAATGTGCAACAGTAACAGCAACAAACAGCAAGCAAACAGCTCGAGGCCAAAGTCCAAAAAGCGTTGCAACAGCCGTTTGGCTTCGTTTTGTTGCCGTATCAAAGTTTTATCTGGCTAGACAAAAAAGCCTAATTCCGTCTGGGCCCGCAGCTGACAGCTGCTGCCACCGCCGAGGCAGCATTCGTGGTGGCAACTTCTGCTCCTCAAAAATCGAATCGTGCTTTGTGGCTTTGTGGACATTTTGTTAGCATTAGCTAGAAATTAAATTTAATGCCGCTTTTTGGTAAATCTCGTTAAATTAATAAACAGCTCTAATCTCCAACTTGACAGTCAACAGAGTCAAGCTTCATTTAACGCTCAATTTGGTTGCAGAGCTGAGAGCTTAGCCAGAGTTGATGAATCGATTCCCAGTGCCTCCCATCTTTAACTCGCTGTCATTGATAAATAAAAGCTCATGAGCTGAAGATTTTGCAGCTGGCCTCAAAAAAAAGAATCAAATCTCTATAGCTGACTGATAGCCAAGATTGGCTTCATGAGTTCAATGCTCAGCGGGTGGACGCCAGCCCCAATCTCTCTTAGCCATAACTTAAGCTACTGGCCATTTGCTAATAAATATTGCTGTAGCTGTTAACCACACAAGTCGTGTTTGCCTCGGGCAGTTTATTAACAATTTGACAGGGCGCTGATAACAATGCCTCAGCAGGGGGGAGATTCATCCATAATAAGGTCATCAGTTACACCAACAACAACAGCAATAATAATAATAATTATGTAACATTGTAGAGCATTTGTTTGTCCTTTCTTTAGAACTCAATAATAGACTTAAGTATGACAGTAAACTATGTAAAATGTTGAGCCCCAATGAAATTATACGTAACGAAAGATACAAAGACGTTGAGTATATGAAAGGCAAGAAAGAAACTTCGTCTCTGCTTGTCGCACAGCTGTGTGACTCTTTTTTTCTTTTAACTGGAATATGGGCACGTACTTATTTTTGGGCCGCACACACACACACACAGACACAGTCGTTGCCTGCCACAAAAGGCGCATAACTTGGCATGACTTGTAGCATGTAGGTGAATTGTGTTGCGTACACAATAACAACAAAAGGTGAGGCAAAGTTGAAAGCGAAAAGGGCGGGAGGGACAAGAGGACAACAACCACGTGTCCCTAGTCCAAAGTTATGAATCCGGGAAGGGCCAGCAGTGAAAGTCATTCATTGTAGTAGACAAAAAAACAACAAAAAAAACAGGACATAAACACGAAGACAAAAGATAAGGAAAAACACAAACAGACAGTAAAGTAGCTAAATGAAGATGTGAGGGGGGGCGTGGCAATACGCCCTGTCGAATTTTGACAGTTGGTGTCATGATAATTAGCCACAGCTAGCGGCTTGCCACGCATGTGGCATGCGTGTTGACTGCTATTTTATGAGACTCTCTTGCGTTGTTAATGTTGATTTGATGTTAATTTCTAGCGTTTTATTTCACAGAAAATTGATAAAAATCTTTTTAATTTACCTTTCTTTCACCCTCTCTTCTTTCCACGCTTTTATTTGGATATGTTTGTTTTGATGGCCAGTTTGGTGGCTACTTGACCTGCATACAGGAGCGGCAACTGAAGTGGCTACCAAAAGCAATAATTAAACTGAAATCCAACAATTGGAGCAAGGCGACTTAAAACGCGACCAATTTTTATATTCGTGTTGTACAATTTCTTTAATTGATATCATTCCTGATGAAATCAGCAACATTTAAAGCAATCAACGCGCACAATTATTTTTGCATATATATTTTTCATCTATAAATTAGCATGAACTCAGCAGAAAGACAATTCTTCAGTTTATTTTGCCTTTAATTGAGCAATTTTCATTAATAATTATTTTTATCACACACTCGCAACATTTATGTGCCATCATCAGCTGCTTTTAATAAGCCATCAATTTATGGCCAAAATGTTTTTAAGCTGGGGCTGCCTTACAAAAAATACGTAAGAAAACGCGCTTGTTACGTTGCGCAAACGCAGTTAAAACGCGTGCAAGTCGAATGCGGTTCAACTACCGACAACCGAAAGCAGCAACAGTTGGTTGCCGACTGACAAACAGATCGTGAATGATCGTAGCTAATGCAAACTGTCGTTGATCGTCGATGGCCAACAATCATGTTCGATCGTACGAACGTTTTGTTTCTTCTTATTGTGCGACCAGCTGTTGGTTATTGCGGGGGTGTGTGTGTGTGTGTGTTGCCGGCAAACTGGTTTGTATGGTTGTAGTTGTTGATGCTCTGGAAATGTTTGGCAACATTTTGAAATAAGTGCTGCTATACATTTTCTGCGCATCATTTCTCATGGCAAGAACGTGGATATATGTTCTTATACTCATGCTTGTGCTTTTCTTCTGTTTTTCCCATCTGCCTTCTTCCATCGTTCGTTTTGTTTCACTTTTTGTTTTGCTTGTTGCTTCTGCTGCAGTTGTTGTTGCTACCGCTGATGCTGTAGCTGCTGTCCCAGACATAAACACAATTTCGACTGTTCAATTATGATTTTTATTTTTTTGACAGTTGATCGCACAATTTTGTGGGTGTGTAGGTGTGTCTGTGTGTGCGTTTGCGTTGTGTCTGCTGCTTCGTTCTGATCGCAATGAGTAAACAATTTTTAAATGGAATTTTCAATAAGTCATCAGGGACAGCAAAGCAGAACAGCCTCTGCAGCAGACTTTTTCTTGTTGCTCATAAAGTTGAGTGACTGAAGACATGACAACGGGCTGGCAATCAATAAAAGCAACAAAACGAATATTCATTCATTCAAAAATTGGCGAGTTCAATAGTTACATATAAATTTTAATTGCGAAAACGTGTGAGACATAAGAAGCAGAAGCAACAACTTTTCAAGAGTCTCTCGTTGAGTTTTGGGTACAGAAAGTAGGCCAAGTTTTGCAGTAGTTGTTTTTGTTGTTTTGTTGTTTTGCGCATGATTTACGGCAAACATAAATCGAGAGAGTTGAAAGATCAACACAACAATTAAACATAAGCAAAACTGCAATAAACGCACAACAGGATAATGATCATTACAATAAGTAAAGCACATTAACATGTGAGTCTGAACATAATTATTTGATATTTTGGAACTTTGTTGACGCGATAAACACGAAGTAATGCAAAACATTATCAAAAGGCGATTATTAGATACTTAAACAATGAATAATTGAGCGGTTTTATGTGATTTATGCTTTTGATAATTATATTTGGATCATTTTGAGTGATTTATGTGTACTACAGTGCCTTCAAAAAGTAATGCTTTCCAAGCAAAGTTAATTGAAAATTAAGTTATTCGAATCTAAAATTATTTTGGGTGTTTGGAAAAGGGGTTTATGTGTCTTAATCCCTTGGAAGATCAAGCGGGTGCATCCTGAATTGTGTGCTATAATCTAGAAGATTAGTTGCCAGGTTGTTTGGATGGTGTTGCACTCTTCTTAAGTGAAAGTTACGTCACTTGTTTTCTTTACTTCCTCCTTTACTTGATAGTTTGCTCAGTATTTGATCATACCCTTAGTACATTTTAGTAAGACTGAAGAATTTAAGCCACGTTGGGCTTTGGTAAAATCTTTCGACTTCCATAACTTCGTCAAAACTGACCCGATTTTCAAAAGCAATATCTCAAAAGTCATGGGTTTTCTTCTAGAATAAAACTGCATTTAAGAAATTACATTTAAATAAAATTCGATTTTTGGTCATATTCATGTTAAAATTTTATAAACAAATATTGACTTGGGCATCTGTAAAAATCTTTCGACTTCCATAACTTCCTCAAAAGTGACCCGATTTTCAAAAGCAATATCTCAAAAGTCATGGTTTGGCTTCTAGAATAAAACTGCATTTGAGAAATTACATTTAAATAAAATTCGATTTTTGGTCATATTCATGTTAAAATTTTATAAACAAAAATTGACTTGGGCATTGGTAAAAATCTTTCGACTTCCATAACTTCGTCAAAAGTGACCCGATTTTCAAAAGCAATATCTCAAAAGTCATGGTTTGGCTTCTAGAATAAAACTGCATTTAAGAAATTACATTTAAATAAAATTCGATTTTTGGTCATATTCATGTTAAAATTTATAAACAAAATTGACTTGGGCATTGGTAAAAATCTTTCGACTTCCATAACTTCCTCAAAAGTGACCCGATTTTCAAAAGCAATATCTCAAAAGTCATGGTTTGGCTTCTAGAATAAAACTGCATTTAAGAAATTACATTTAAATAAAATTCGATTTTTGGTCATATTCATGTTAAAATTTTATGACCAAAAATTGACTTGGGCATTGGTAAAAATCTTTCGACTTCCATAACTTCGTCAAAAGTGACCCGATTTTCAAAAGCAATATCTCAAAAGTCATGGTTTGGCTTCTAGAATAAAACTGCATTTAAGAAATTACATTTAAATAAAATTCGATTTTTGGTCATATTCATGTTAAAATTTCATAAACAAAATTGACTTGGGCATTGGTAAAAATCTTTCGACTTCCATAACTTCCTCAAAAGTGACCCGATTTTCAAAAGCAATATCTCAAAAGTCATGGTTTGGCTTCTAGAATAAAACTGCATTTAAGAATTTACATTTAAATAAAATTCGATTTTTGGTCATATTCATGTTAAAATTTTATGACCAAAAATTGACTTGGGCATTGGTAAAAATCTCTCGACTTCCATAACTTCCTCAAAAGTGACCCGATTTTCAAAAGCAATATCTCAAAAGTCATGGTTTGGCTTCTAGACTAAAACTGCATTTAAGAAATTACATTTAAATAAAATTCGATTTTTGGTCATATTCATGTTAAAATTTTATGAACAAAAATTGACTTGGGCATTGGTAAAAATCTCTCGACTTCCATAACTTCCTCAAAAGTGACCCGATTTTCAAAAGCAATATCTCAAAAGTCATGGTTTGGCTTCTAGAATAAAACTGCATTTAAGAAATTACATTTAAATAAAATTCGATTTTTGGTCATATTCATGTTAAAATTTTATGACCAAAATTGACTTGGGCATTGGTAAAAATCTTTCGACTTCCATAACTTCGTCAAAAGTGACCCGATTTTCAAAAGCAATATCTCAAAAGTCATGGTTTGGCTTCTAGAATAAAACTGCATTTAAGAAATTACATTTAAACAAAATTCGATTTTTGGTCATATTCATGTTAAAATTTTATGAACAAAAATTGACTTGGGCATTGGTAAAAATCTCTCGACTTCCATAACTTCCTCAAAAGTGACCCGATTTTCAAAAGCAATATCTCAAAAGTCATGGTTTGGCTTCTAGAATAAAACTGCATTTAAGAAATTACATTTAAATAAATTCGATTTTTGGTCATATTCATGTTAAAATTTTATAAACAAATATTGACTTGGGCATCTGTAAAAATCTTTCGACTTCCATAACTTCCTCAAAAGTGACCCGATTTTCAAAAGCAATATCTCAAAAGTCATGGTTTGGCTTCTAGAATAAAACTGCATTTAAGAAATTACATTTAAATAAAATTCGATTTTTGGTCATATTCATGTTAAAATTTTATAAACAAAAATTGACTTGGGCATTGGTAAAAATCTTTCGACTTCCATAACTTCGTCAAAAGTGACCCGATTTTCAAAAGCAATATCTCAAAAGTCATGGTTTGGCTTCTAGAATAAAACTGCATTTAAGAAATTACATTTAAATAAAATTCGATTTTTGGTCATATTCATGTTAAAATTTATAAACAAAATTGACTTGGGCATTGGTAAAAATCTTTCGACTTCCATAACTTCCTCAAAAGTGACCCGATTTTCAAAAGCAATATCTCAAAAGTCATGGTTTGGCTTCTAGAATAAAACTGCATTTAAGAAATTACATTTAAATAAAATTCGATTTTTGGTCATATTCATGTTAAAATTTTATAAACAAAAATTGACTTGGGCATTGGTAAAAATCTTTCGACTTCCATAACTTCCTCAAAAGTGACCCGATTTTCAAAAGCAATATCTCAAAAGTCATGGTTTGGCTTCTAGAATAAAACTGCATTTAAGAAATTACATTTAAATAAAATTCGATTTTTGGTCATATTCATGTTAAAATTTCATAAACAAAAATTGACTTGGGCATTGGTAAAAATCTTTCGACTTCCATAACTTCCTCAAAAGTGACCCGATTTTCAAAAGCAATATCTCAAAAGTCATGGTTTGGCTTCTAGAATAAAACTGCATTTAAGAAATTACATTTAAATAAAATTCGATTTTTGGTCATATTCATGTTAAAATTTTATGACCAAAATTGACTTGGGCATTGGTAAAAATCTTTCGACTTCCATAACTTCGTCAAAAGTGACCCGATTTTCAAAAGCAATATCTCAAAAGTCATGGTTTGGCTTCTAGAATAAAACTGCATTTAAGAAATTACATTTAAATAAAATTCGATTTTTGGTCATATTCATGTTAAAATTTTATGAACAAAAATTGACTTGGGCATTGGTAAAAATCTTTCGACTTCCATAACTTCCTCAAAAGTGACCCGATTTTCAAAAGCAATATCTCAAAAGTCATGGTTTGGCTTCTAGAATAAAACTGCATTTAAGAAATTACATTTAAATAAAATTCGATTTTTGGTCATATTCATGTTAAAATTTTATGACCAAAAATTGACTTGGGCATTGGTAAAATCTTTCGACTTCCATAACTTCCTCAA
The DNA here is from genome assembly GCA_030179655.1 of Scaptomyza flava. NCBI lineage: Eukaryota > Metazoa > Arthropoda > Insecta > Diptera > Drosophilidae > Scaptomyza > Scaptomyza flava. The sequence goes on from JARNME010000029.1 coordinate 15,698,446, forward strand.
AAGTGACCCGATTTTCAAAAGCAATATCTCAAAAGTCATGGTTTGGCTTCTAGAATAAAACTGCATTTAAGAAATTACATTTAAACAAAATTCGATTTTTGGTCATATTCATGTTAAAATTTTATGAACAAAAATTGACTTGGGCATTGGTAAAAATCTCTCGACTTCCATAACTTCCTCAAAAGTGACCCGATTTTCAAAAGCAATATCTCAAAAGTCATGGTTTGGCTTCTAGAATAAAACTGCATTTAAGAAATTACATTTAAATAAAATTCGATTTTTGGTCATATTCATGTTAAAATTTTATGACCAAAAATTGACTTGGGCATTGGTAAAAATCTCTCGACTTCCATAACTTCCTCAAAAGTGACCCGATTTTCAAAAGCAATATCTCAAAAGTCATGGTTTGGCTTCTAGAATAAAACTGCATTTAAGAAATTACATTTAAATAAAATTCGATTTTTGGTCATATTCATGTTAAAATTTTATAAACAAAATTGACTTGGGCATCTGTAAAAACTTTCGACTTCCATAACTTCGTCAAAAGTGACCCGATTTTCAAAAGCAATATCTCAAAAGTCATGGTTTGGCTTCTAGAATAAAACTGCATTTAAGAAATTACATTTAAATAAAATTCGATTTTTGGTCATTTTCATGTTAAAATTTTATAAACATAAATTGACTTGGGCATTGGTAAAAACTTTCGACTTCCATAACTTCGTCAAGAGTGACCCGATTTTCAAAAGCAATATCTCAAAAGTCATGGTTTGGCTTCTAGAATAAAACTGCATTTAAGAAATTACATTTAAATAAAATTCGATTTTTGGTCATATTCATGTTAAAATTTTATAAACAAAAATTGACATGGGCA